>JAOTQE010064822.1:0-17942 GCA_025631205.1 Nesometra sesokonis
AAATAAAAATGGCTACTTTACACTATATAAAAACATCAGAAATGAACAATTTTGGTTAAAACACACAAGAAAAGTATACTTTTATATAGTTTTAGAATGACCATTGATTTTCACAATTTATTTAAACAATTCAGACAATTTGTATGAAAAAGAATAGAAATTCTATCTTGTAATTTGAACTATCCCCCCACTTAGCAATTTTCGTCTATTTCACCAATAATTTTGATAGATAAAATGAATCGTAAAAATTAAAAAACAGGACTGAATATACTTTTTATGGTAAACTAAAACATATAAGGATGATAATTTTTTTAGGTGAAGCTGCCCTTTAAAAAAATCGTCTTTCCTATTGGTCTGTAAATCAATAAATCATATTCTTGATATTGATCTTCACAGTGGAAAGACCAATTTAAGCCTTCGAGATGGGAGGGCAGGGAGGTCTTTGATATTTCATTCAGAGACAGATTTAAAAAAAATAAAGTCCTACTCAACATCATGTCTTGAACTCGAAACAACTAGCTCAAGCTTTAGCATAGGCGATAATAGAAGAAGGGGATCTCTCATGATGCTGTCTCTCTCTCTCTCTCTCTCTCTCTCTCTCTCTCTCTCTTTACCAACACACCAATAGCGTACGGCCAGCAAGTAATTAGATCTAGGCCGCAAGAGGATAAACACTTTAAAGACATAATTTTGTTGGAAGTAGAGAACATAATTGCTTTTAAAGTTTATTTTAACCACCACATATTTTATGTTTAGAGATGAATATACCAGCAAAGGTATTTCCAATAGTAGCTAATTTATATATAGAATTCGTTGAACAAAAAGCTATAGCAGCTGCCCCGATCTCATGCAAGAAGATATAATATTTTGTTGTTCAGTACGAATTAAAAATATTTAAAAAAATCCTCTTTCTATTATTCTGTAAATCAGTAAATTGCTATCAAAGCTTGAATAAACATTATTTTCGTAATTTAAACCGACGTAAAAACAGATTGTAATAACCGTTTAAAACGTTATTTCTGTATGTTGAATATGTTCATTGAATAAGTAAGTAACATAAATGCTAGCAAAAAAAGGAATACATGCCACAGTTACCAGGTATTCTTAAACCATTGAATTATTCCTCAAATTGTCAAAAATGTTCAGTACGATCCCTAACTGTGGCTGAGCCAAGCCAAATATGGTATAAGTCGGAAAATTGAAAAATTGAGGTTTTTTTCTAGATTATAAAACTACACATTATTATCTGTAACATGCAAAAACATCAGTTTCATACGATGTTTCCTTGCGAAGTTATGAACATTCGGAGTTCGAACATTTAAAATGTAAGTTTTGAAGATTGTTTATCCATATAGGCCTACATTAACTAAACAAGGACATTTTAAATTGCATTTTAAAACATTTTTGATCATATATCTAAAAAATCGTTATGGTAGTATGAAAGTTGAATGTATGAACTGTATATTTTTTAAATAAAATATATTTTGAAAAAATACCATTTTTAAATTTCTGCCTATTGTGAAAAACTATTATTTGTGACTTATGTCTCATTTGGCTTGGCTGCCACATACTATTGTATCCCATTATGAGTAGATGATGTTCCATGTCAATGTATTATGTGTTACTTTATATGCTGCCGATATAGGAAGTATAAACAGAAATACAACGTATCGAAGAAGTAGTTTTGCTAGGCAGAAATGATTAACTGTCTCCCCATCGGCAAGTTCCATGGTATTATGCATTCATTAGGTTTTTTTTACTAATAAATCTGTATTTTGATTTTATAGTCGGAATTATAGCAAGAACTTCCAAATTATTTGTCGAATAAATTATGTATCACGGAAAATCAGTTATTTAATCGTCTACTGTTGGCTCCGTGTTGGTATATTGGATAAACGAGAAGTACGTGTGCCTATTATGAAAGGAAAAAATCTGTAACCATAACAAACCAATATCATATAATATTCCTGAAATGTTCTATCTCTTCAAAAGTAAATATAATACTGCAGGCATGTTATACAAAAATTATGAAACAAATTAGCCTATTTCAAGACAATGATTACAATCGTTCGTATTCTTGATCGATATTGAAGTTGAATAAATGGTAATATCAGAGCTATAATCAAAATAGTGTAATAAATAAAATAATAATAATAATGATAATTTCAGTTATGTATAATTCTTGAGTTTGTACAAAGATGGTCACGTCGAGTCTGTTGCTTCCATCCAAGTTATGGCGTTCTAATTTATTCAAGGACAAAATCAACAGGAGCACCTACATGTCTTGGACTCCGGCCTTCTCACACACAAATCCTAATCACTAATTATTTTGTTCATTCCCATTGTAAGAATTGCAGATTTGACGCTATGTTGTCATCTGAAATGTTATGGGTTCCATTTGGTGTCATACGAGAAAGTATGATAATTTCACCTCCGCTCCTCCCCTTAAAAAAATCTGTACGATATGTCCTGTTGGTTTTAGCTACACACATAGATGTGTAGAAGACGTTGGCACAGCGGTTGCGGTTCGGAATCCCAATCGAAAGGTATGGAGTTCGTAACTCACTCATGCCAGTTGCTTGTGCGTCTGGGCAACGTACTTTATTTGCATTGCTACCCAGCTGAACAATGGGTAATAGCAAATTGCGAGTTGCAGACGAGCGTCCCATCGAGGGGGAGTATCACACTCTTGTCTGCTTTATGCTACTGAAACTGGAGATAAGCCCCAGCCCGATGCACCGTAAGGCTCGAAAATGGATTTCTTTTATACAAATGTCTAGTGAACACTTATGCGTGTTTGCTCCATTGCTAGTAAAAATGTTGATTTAACTCAGTAGGTCAATCTATAATGGCATTACACCGGTGGAAGCGCACTTCTTCGGCTGGAACGATCCAAACCACACTTTGATAATTGAGTCCTACTGAACATCATGTCTTCAACGAGCTCAAGATTAAGCGAAGGTGCTAAGAAGGGCAAAATTATCATGATGTTTTTCCTCTCTCTCTCTCTATTTACCAACCCACCACACCCTGCAAATAATTAGACCTAGGTTGCAGGAGGATAACCTCCTTAATGACAGAACTATGTTAGAAGTAGAGGACATCATGGAACTTTTAATGCTTATTTTAACCATTATGTGTTATATACCAGCAAAGGTTCGGGATAGCTTAGGGCAGCCCTGTGTCTGTCAGAGTAGCTGATTTATATTAGAATTCCTTGAACAAAAAGCTATAGCAAATGCCCCGATCTCATACAAACGTCCTATGTGGAAACGGTGATGGTATATCCTGGAAATTATCAAGACAGATGAAGTCGACAACCTTGCAAAACATCTTAATGCTACGGATTGCACCGTCACCATCAAATTTACATTGGAACGGAATGTGATGGAAAATACCTTCCTTGATACATTGATCGTTCGAAAACAGGATGGATCTGTTAAAATCCTCGTATACATAAAATCCACCCACACAGACCAGTATTTGAATTTTAATTCTCACAATTCTTTACATCAGAAAATGAGAGTAATTCGTACTGCTGGAACGAATAAACAACTTGGTAATTGCTTACAAAGAAAAAGTAACGGAAGGAAGAACAGTCATTAATGTTTTGTCGAGATGCAGATATCCAGAGTGGACCTTCATCGTAGTGAAAAAAGAATGGAACAACAGAAACATAAGAAGAGAAACAACGAGAGAACAAAGTCAAAGGTTGGTGCTATATTTCTAAGTTATCTGAGAGGATATCTAAAATATTCAAAACATGGGCGTCAACTACACCTATGAGAAACTCCATTCATCACTCGGGAAAATGCTTGTGAGACCAAAAGACCAAGTGGAGAGTAAAGCCTCGACTAACTGTGTGTATAAAATACCATGCGGGAGCTGTAATTACATTGGATAATATTGGAGAAACTTGCAGAACGCACGCATTGGGACAAGATTGAATGAACACAAGAAGGAAACAGAAAAATCGACAAGAGACAAAAAGAAAGTATAGTGGTCTCACAAGGACTCCCAAATGAAAATTGCAAATCAGCTATTATTATAGCAGACCATGCCTTAAAAGAAAATTATTGATTGGAACCATCCCAAGATCATAGACAGAGCAGTCGATGAAACCATAAGACGCATCAAAGATCAGACTTAGAGAAAACAAGGCCACGAACAGAGAGGAATGGACCCACTTACTGAGTCACATATACGACCCTGCTGTTGGGCGACCGCCACCTACCGGTGAACGGATTGCTTAACAACAGAGCCGTCTCTCTGAGGAAGGTCACCGTTGGATCAAGGTGACCTAAACTGTCAGCCAGGTCAGTTAATTGTATTGGTTTGTCAAAAGTTTAAACTTAACACATTTGCAACTTCAAAACAGATGGACATCTGAAGGCAAGTAAGGGCAGCCATTGGACCACATGATGACCTCCAGTCTATTATCAAAATCAGAAAGTTGAGATGGTTCTGCCACATTACAAGATCATCTGGGCTCGAAAAGACGAGCATGCAGAACACTGTACCAGATTTCAAAAGTTGGGAAGATAACATAAAAAAATGAATAAAGCTGCATTTCAATAAGACACCAAGGATGACAGAGGACGAGGCCACATGGATGAGAGTTATGAAGTCGTCTGTGGTGCCACGACAGCCCCAAATGGCTATGGACTCGAAAAAGAAGACATAGGCCTACCATGTACAATAAAACGTTGTTGTAGTGGCAATAGCAATAGGCCTGTCATGTTGAGTGCATAAAAACAGCTCTTAGTTGTTAGCTTTTGGTAATAGAAAAACATTAATTCACGATATTAGGTAAACGTTATTTCGTCATAGGTAAATGCCACCATATATACACACACGTTTAGGGAAAATTGCTACAAATGAAAAATATACGTATACTCGGGCGACATGATTGTTGAATAATGGTTGTAACGATTGTAAAACGTCAATTATCTAATGCTGGTTGACATTTTCAAAGACGAAACAAATCATTTGTTAATATATGGTATCTCAAGAAAACTGCCTGAAGTGTCTATGGATGTTGTAGAATGGCCGGTGTGTTTAGAAGAAATAGGCTTACTACATCTCACTGTGGCTTTTCGGAGTTCACTGTGTCACGGAGTTTTTTGTATAGGCCTACTCCAATATTTTCTAGGTAAACAATATAGACAGTGGCACCAGCTTTTAATATGCGTTGGCCAAAAATTGGTCCAACTTTGGTAAAAGGTAAAATGACATTTTCCAAACGTTTGACTAACGTAGAATTGCTAGTTAGTTATTAAGGAATTGATGAAGCGGGGTTCTTAACCCCGGTTGTTAATTGACAAGCGAAAAATTAAATATTTTCCATTACTTTAGGTTTTTTTATTGGTAGGGTATCGTATTGGACTTTTATTATAGTTGACTTCCACTGACACTGTAATTTCTCCTCAAAAGGGTTGGGAGTTCGGGTAGGGGGTGCTCGAGACACATTCTTAAAAGTTATCCTATGCTAATTTCATTTTCTTACACATGAAGTTGTGTTTGTGAGTTTACAGGGGCGGGTTTAAGGGGGCGGGGGAGGACCGGGCGGCCCCGGCCCCCTTTCGGAAAGTAAGATATATCAACATTATTAGCATTGTCTATAAAACGAAAATATTCAGCAATCACAAGACAAGATTTGATCCAGTAACACGCCCAGAGGCCATTTCCGGACAGCTAAAGACCAAAATTCCCCAGTGAAGCATGCCCCCGGATTCCCCTAAAACTTTGAATCTCTACAAGCCTCCTTCCGCCACCCCCCTTTCCAAAAGTATGCATCCGCCCCTGTGTGTGGGCGTGTGGAGGTGCACTTTCCCTGGATAAGCCCATGATAGAAAACAAACTAATTATTGTTACTGTACGTTTCTTAAACGCGGAAATCGTCTCTTTAGTGCGTTCGTCTGTCATTTTTGAATGATTTTCTAATGCAAGAACGCATTATAGGCCTTACTATTAGACAATGCTAACTTAAGTAGGGCCTTCTGTTACAGTATACATACATTTAGTAATACTGAAATTATTACATATTGTTTCGTGGTTAGTTAATAACAAAATGTTATGTAGTGCAATGTACGATTGTAAAATCAGTTAAATGGCAGAGCAAATGTTTTTCAACATCAAGAACGTATTGTTTATTACTATAGACAATTATGCCAACAACCGTCAATGTGTAAATAGTTATTGTAAAAATGCTACATTTATTCATTACTTAGTTATAGGCTAATTTATGTAGGCATATATATCTGTTTGGTAGTGAGACCATGATAGATTAATGTTACTGTAGGCTATATATAGGCTTATATTAGTTCCCATGCAGAGTCTTAAAACTTAAAACCACCCGTCAGATTAAGGAATACAGTATACCCTTTTCACGAGTGATCTATTTTTTTACAGATTTCAAGATTGTGAGCACTCGAATCAGATTTAGATAACTTGTTTTGCAATGTGCCTAATATTGTAAAGTCGGTTACATGGCATAGAGACCGTAGATGTAGGCCTACACGTTTAATTCGTTTTAGTATGTACAGAACTTAATTTACACGACACTCTATTAGGCTACATAGAGGTTTGTTGATATAATCACAAAAGAGCGTTAATAAGAATTGAAATGGTAGACGGAACAATGATTTATTGAAAACGGTCTAATTATGTAACAGCGTTTAAGTAATATTTCGACGGATCACCGTTATTATCAAATTACTGTTTGAATGGCGCTCCATAGTTTACGAAAATAATGATCTAACCGTTACTTCAAACATGTAGTAACAGAAGAGTGATGCAGTGAAAGTGTATGTGATACATTCAAGGTACTAAGTGAACTTGCCTTTTGTACTACTAAACTGCCACTGACCAAACCACCAACTACCCTTTTACAACTACTGCCACTGCTGTTGCAATTGCTACTGCTACTAATACTGCTACTGCTAGGCCTAATTCTACTGCTACTGATACTACTACTACTTCTGCTGCTACTACTACTACTACTGTCATTGCCACTGCTTTTTGCTGAAAATGCTACTGATATATTACTGATTCCTCTGTTGCTGGCTGGTTTGGTGAGGCTGAGGTGGGTGTCGATACTAATTACACTAACTACACTACTACAGCTTCTGCTAAAGCTACTGCTATTTATGCTTCGACTGCTACGTATGCTGCTACGGTGCTGCTTTTGCTGTTAGTGCTACTGACCGCTATCACTACTAATACTACTCTCACAATCACAATACTAAACTTCTGCCGCTGTTACTGATATTACCACCACTACTATACTCTGTTACTACTGCTGCTACTGCAAATACAGCTTATGCTGCTACTGCTACGTATTCTGCTATTGATTTGCTGACACTGCTACTATTACTGCTGCTACAACTACTAATAATGTTTATATGGTGAGACTGACTCTCCCAACTATACTACTAAACTGCCGTCGCTTCTACTGTTACTGTCATTACCACCAATACTACTCTGTTACTAATGTTGCTACTGCTACAGCTACTGTTGCTGTATTGCTACAGCTGCTTATGCTACTGATAGTGCTACTAATCCTTCTTCTGCTGCTTATCCTGTTACTGCTATGTATTCTGCTACTGCTTTTACTACTGCTAATACTGCTACTGTTACTGCCACCACTAATACTGTTTCTGTTGTTGCTATTGCTACTGCTGCTGCTACTGCTATTGCACGAATTCTGATGGTACTGCTTTTGCTACCATTGTAACTGTTACTGCTGCTGCTGTTGTTCATCATCGTCATCATCATCATCATCATCATCATTATTATTATTGTTATTACTATTACTACTACTACTACTCCCACTACTACTACTCCCACTACTACTACTACTACTACTGTTGCTGCTGCTAGAGATTGTTGCTACTACAGTGCTACTGCTGCTCTGCTTATGGTGCAATATTGGTGAGGCTGAGGTGGTATCGACAACTGACTCTCCCATCTTCCCTTCCTTCAAACAGATCTGCGCCGGTGAATACACCACCAAAAAGAAGTATCTGGTGAACCATTAATTGTATTAAAAATATTCTCCTAATTAGTGTTATGATAATGCCAGCATAACATTTGCTATTTGTATGTAAACACTCTAGGACATGGTGAAACGTTTTAAAAATCAATCCACAAATGATTTTTCTGTAGCAGTACAAAATTTATAATAATATAATAATAGTTGCTTATACAGCGCTTTTTCCATGCTGATCAAAGCGCTTCACAGTTATTACCCGCAGTCATTGGAACAAACACCTATGGAATACAATCCATTCCAATTGCAGCTGTAATCAGCGCATGTGGTATTAGTACCTCTCAGGTACCCATTTATACTCCTGGGTGGAGAGAGGCAACGTGGATAAAGTGTCTTGCCTAGGAACACAAACAGCTGACTGCGTGAGTCTTGAACCACCGACCTCGTGATTGGAAGCCCGAAACTCCACCGCTGCGCCAACTGCTTCCACAAATTTAAACAATCAATTCAAAATCAAAACTGCAATAATATAGCTGCGTTCTTAATTTAGCACCTGATTTTACAAATTAGTCAAGATTTCTTATTACAATAATTATACCAGTTATTAACTAATTATTTCTTACGTAAACACCGTAACCTAGTTAAAACAATGAATTAAACGGTTTTATGTTGAAATCCCTAATTGCATTTTCTGTAATATGAAGAATGCCTCCATTATAGTTCGTCATGAATAATTAAATAAACGGTATCGACAAATTTCTAAAATCTTAATGTAGGTTATTGGGAATCTTGAATTTTGTGTTTTTAGTGTGATTGTCTATATATTTGCACAGCTCATTTGTTTGCATGAGTTACAAAGCGCGTTATTGTTACAACATCTGCAATGCATGCAAGCTACTCTTAATACATCTTTGCATTATCAACAAGGGAGATTGACCACGCCGAGATTGTCATTTTATGCTTTCAATTTCATTGCTACCGTATTTTTTTTATTATTATAGCTATCATGAATATAGGTCTTCACCTTCAACACGATAATTAACATTACTACTTCTACTCAGATACTCTAACTATAACTGCCACTGTTAAACTATAGCCTAGTAATACAGCTACTAATACTTTCAGTATTAAGCCTATTACCTACTACTACTACTACTACAACTACCATTACTGCTACTGCTGCTGCCACTGCCCCATCCGCTGCCATTCTGCTACCACAACTAGCAATAGCCTAACACCAGTGGTAGTAGTACTACTACTGCTGCTGCTACTACTACTGCCATTACTGCTACTGCAACTGATATTGCTACGCTACTACTACTGCTACTACTGCTACTACTGCTGCTTCTACTGCTACTACTACTCCCACTACTACTACTACTGCTACTACTGCTACTGCTACTACTACTGCTACTGCTGCTGCTACTACTACTGCCACTACTGCTACTGCAACTGATATTGCTACTGCTACTGCTACTACTACTGCTACTGCTAACACCACTATATCTCTATAAGCGTATACAGGGTCATACTACTGTTGCTACTACTTATTTTGTTAACACTGCTGCTAAAACTACTGTTGCCACTACCATGCTGCTAAACTATACCGCGTCACTACTGCTGTTACAGTGGCTACACTACTAATACTACTACTAGGCCTACTACTACTCCCACTACTATAGTACTCCCACTGCTACTACTACTACTACTACTACTACTACTATAAAAGCGTATACAAGGTCATAATTCTGTTGTTACTACTGATTTTGTAATAATGTTGCTTCTTTTGCTGCTAAAACTACTGTTGCCTCTACCATGCTGCTATACCGCGCTGTTAAAATCGCTACTACTAATAATAATTGCCATGAAGGTTACAATAGGCCTACTTTATGACTGTAGACCATGCGTATTGCATGGTATATCCCATGTAAATCGCACAATTCGAATGTTTGATAGAAGTCTTGTCAAAACTAGTGCAGTATTTTTAATCACGACCCGCTCATCAATGTGTCTCGCGCTTCTGTAACATCTACTATTTATTCAACTTAAGCTATAATTTATATAATGGTGAATACGTGAAATCAGCCATACCAGCTGGACATAATATTATTAAGCTACTCTCTACTCTAGAATACATATGGTAGGCTTATTAACCAGAGCTAAATAACATAAATCTCGATTTTCCGTAAGTCAAAAAACGGTGGCAGCGTAGACTTACATAACAACCTTTTTTGTGGGGGGAGGGGGCACCAATCTTCAAGGTGATGCCCCAACCAAGACATTCTGCAACAGGATCACGAAACACCCAGCACTAATGACTTGCCGATTGTAGCCGAAGCACTAATTGTAACTGTCGGTACGTAACCTCAGTCCGACCCTGAATGGAGTTGATGTTCCGAAATGTGTCGAATTTACACTGTACTTTCATAAATACCATTCGCGTTTTTTTTTATTAGTTTAGATTTTCATTATTACTCATTATTCGAAAACTGCACTCTTTTACATCTAACAAGTGATTTATTTTAATTGTCATTATTTAATTGAATACAAAACCTGGTTATGATTGACTGTCATCGCGGGCATTTCAATAAAAATATGTTATCGACAAAATGGAATTGAGGCCGAGAACCGGTTCCGCTGTGTATGAGGAAATAAATACGGATGGCTCGAATTAACTGTTGCTGAATTGTCTAAAGAAGAGGACAATGACATTATCTGGATCCAAACCAACAAGATTATTCCATATTCCTAAATAAATTGACTATCCATACAATAGATTTTTCATCGGAGAACTATTGAAACCCGACATTGGATATTGTATATTATTTCACTGAGGTTTTGATTACCGATATCTGGTAATTGCTTGTGGTACTGAACACGATATATCACAATTTAATATTGTGAAAATTATGGACAATGATTATGTTCATCTTTAGTAAAACGTCAGTCAAAATTACGGTGACTGTTATGAATTGCGTAATTGAGAGGTTGACTTGATTTGACTTGCTTATTAATAAGTTGGTCTGTCCGTCTCGTTAAATGATACGTCGAAAGGCATCTTAGATGAATGCGGAGTATGTTATACAAGATGTAGGTATAATTTTACAGAACTTGCTTATTACCAGTCTATTTTGATATTGAACCACGGAGATAAAAACACGTAAAGGTACTGCATAACAGCTATAGAATTTGATGAATCGTGGAACTAAGTTTAACCCATCTAAATTCGAACATTTATTAAGCAGACAAAAATCAAATAAATACAGTTAGAAGATTTATCAAATGCACAAACAGGCCAGAGTGGCTTGTATTGTAAACCCACTTTAGTATCGCGCATAGTTAAGCTTGGCACTCACTGCGTCGTGCGACGTATTGAATTGAATTGAAACCACACAGAGAGGTTTAGTCATGCGACCGTCGTACGACCGTTACACGACGCAGTGAGTATCCGGTTTTAAACATATTCCAGGGGCGAATGAGTGTGACGAGACAATTAAAAGACAGCAATATTAAATATAAAAAGAGCAAATACAAAACAATCACTACCGTATTCTTATTTCACATAGACCTCGGTAATCTCCAGGGGCGGTAATAGAGGTGAGAGGGGTGGCGCATCCGGCGCACACCCCCTCTATTATAGTAAAAGTACACTGTGCGCCCCCTAAAATCTCACCCCTAAAATAATATTCCGACAAGTTTCAGGCAATTTTAACAGCAAATAGTAGAAAAAATCGGAATAAGAATAATATTTTTTTTTTGCTTTTCAAATATGAAATATAAAATGAATATTTAACCATTAACCGCATGACAGTGTTGACACGTCCTCCCCATCAAAATGTGTACCCCTCTTTCACACGCTACTGGATCCTCCGCTGACTCCAAGCAGTGACCAAGTTAAACTAAACAATTGAGAATTTCGAAACTGTTTGGCCTGACAAATTTAATAAATCGCAATACTATCTCTGAATAATATGAGTATCTAAACTGTTGAATAAATCATGTCAACAATTTTCATTAGCCTATGGCATTTTTAATTAATTGTTGCATGAAATTCATTCCATTCTCTTTACAGAAATTATTTTGCTGTGGTGAGTCTTGAGACATGGGACCGAAGACACATTAATTTTCTCAATATAAGCATTGACTGCTGTTTTACAGTCAGTACAACGTGTATAATACTTACTGCTACTTTTTATGAATGCCGACATCGATTAGGTCGGCGAGCTTCGTTTTCTTTATATTTTTGTAAGCGTTTGAACTGTAATCATTGCAAACATGACGCAAAATAGTTTATCAATATATTTCAGGACGAACATCGCACCTAATTCACTAATGGCGCCATGAGCACCACGACTTTACAATATTATATATTAACTCTTAGCAGATGAAAAGTTATACTGTTTATATAGAATCTAGGTATCATACTTAACAAGGTATTTGCTATTTTAAATATTATAGTGCAATAAGAAATGAAAATATTATATATTACCACTATTTAGCTTTTATCATTACATACCCGTATTCGTACTAAATCCCAGTCGTTTTATAATTGATTTCATTTTATTCGTAAATTACAACTATATTAACGCAATCATAAGAATGGTTCCAACCCTCCCATCAATTTGTCTTTATCACAATTTCACTTGTTTTCACTTCCCCCTCCACCACCCTTATGAAACAGGTCCATTCAAGTTGTTTTATCATCAAAGGAAATATAAAAATACCGTTAGTCCTAATGTATCACCAAATCGAAAAACCGAGATGAACTCCGCTTCAGAACAAAAGCATTTTTACCAGGCCCAATTAAATATAATAATTACAATCTTACATCATCATTAGTATAATCAAATATTTGTCTTAAATTGCAATGACATCACTGTATAAATCATTTTATTATTATACATTATGGCCATATCTTTATTACAGTAATAAATAATTATTACCACTATCCTTATGATCCATGTCACATTCCATTAGGCCTATGCTACAGAGAGTTAAAATAAATAGTATTAGGCCTATAAAATTTATTGGAGTTCAAATCTATTACAGTAGCACTGATGTATTTATTCCTTTGAAACCATTATTGACATTTTTAAAAAATGAAGAGATGGAACGCACCCAAATATTTTTAACTGTATTATTTTCTGATAAACAACAATGTGGTTTTGCTATTATTTTTTTGTCTGTTTTCTTATGTTCACTTGGTTAATGATTCGCAGAACTTGGTATCGTCAGTAGCAAATTTTAGAGTCATATTATTACGCGCGCGTACAGAAATGCGGGCGTTGCTACAAACTGTGAACGTTCCTATTTGTTAATCACTATACGCACGCATTTGCGCCTATTTGCGCACATTTTTGTACTCGCGTAATAGCAATTGTTTCCTCTTCGTGTCGCTAACGATAATGTGCGCTCTATTAAGTCTTACCATTATACATCATATCGATATATTTACAGTAATTACATAGGAGGCCTAGACAAACAATTTGCATTTGTATTCACAACGAGGAGGAAAATAAATTCAATTAATTATTGACTGACGAATTGGATAAAACTAATTCACAAGTCAAACTTTTAATATCCATAAAATACTAGAGTACGTGTATTATTTCCAGGTAATATCAGATATGATGAGAGGTACGTCAGATGTATGGAATGTGTTTCTATGGCTATGAAGCTCCATAAATTAAAAAACAGCAGTTAAATAGCGTAGAATTATAATGCAATTATCATTTTCAACGCAACATACATTCTGGCTATCGGCTCGTAAATACTGCTATGTTTTTTAGTTACTATTGTAGATCTTCTCCGAGATATGTAATGATATTTCACACTGGAGATGTCTGTTTTAGTGCATAATAACGGCCAAGAGACCCTTGAGCGCTCGAATGATTACCCCAACCACTTAAAGATATTTGGGTCTCTTCAACAATGTTGTAATTAGTCAGAAAATCGACATTCGGACTGTTTTTCTACAAACCCAGTTGTATGTAGTTTTAAGAGGCAAAAAAAAAATTAAGCAGGGTTGATGATACACGGAAATATTAGGTATCAGTAATGAGCCCAGAAAGACCTATTGATATAGCTATGGGAGGAGTCATCTAACAGGTTTCAATAACTCGTGTTTGTTTAGCAGTAGTACTACATAACCATGACGTCAGATTCGTTTTGTCCAATACCTTTATAGCAAAATTCAACATTTGTATTTAAAAATCATCTATTACCTTTTAAGACAGACGAACCGTGAAGCATAGCAAAAACAAGAGCACGGGTTGGCCTTCTCGCACCATAGTTCTGGTGGTAGAGCAAGTCTTCTGGGCTAAGAACTACGACTAAGACCGTAGGTCCAGTACAAGAACGCAGTGGCGGCGGCTGGGGTGAGAAATGTAAGGTTCCGTCGGCAAATAACGATAAGGTTTTTTTTTATTTTGCTCGTCAGACTGAAAACCGGAAACACGACCAGCTCAAACTCTACCTTGCCCAACTCGTCGGGGATCCCGTGCCCCGTGTCGGGGCATTGCCCTGCTTTCGGGGAATTCCTGGCGTCGTCACTGCACGTACGGCTCTTGTGCACTAAAAAGAACCCAGTACATCTTTCGAGACAACCTCCCTGTCGTGGACAAGACAAAGAGTACAAGCCAGTACCTGCAGTATGACATGACTTGACTCTTGGGGATAGAAAGTTATAAATATTTAACATCTGGTCTACAGCCATTGAAACTCTGCTGTATAAGACGCTATAGGTCTAGATTCAATTAGGCTTGCATAACTACATATAGTTACATATAATCAGGGACGGATCCAGACTTTTGGAAAAGGGGGCCGGAAGGGGAGCCGGTAGAGAGTCAAAGTTTTAGGGGTTCCGGGAACATGCTCCCTCTCTCGGGAAATTTTTGGCTTTAGATGTTCTGAAATGGCCTCGGGGGCCTGTTAAGAGATCAATTAGGCCTACTTCTGATTATTTTCGTTTTATAGACAAATGTTAATAATATTCAATATATTTTACTTTCCAAAAGGGGGACCGCCCCCGCCCTCTTAAATCCGTCCCTGATAATCACATATAATTATATTATATTAAAATTAAAGAATTTGTAATAACAATTTTAATAACGGAGTAGGCCCTATGTATTTTTGCTGCAATTTCTTAGTTATATATCTTATCAGAATTGTTCAATCGTTAGTTCTCTTTACTGTTATGATAATAAATTCTTGTACATTTTTTATTATTATTTTTTTAATAAATTAATAATACTAATATTTCAATAGAGGTAAATCCCATGAAGTTCAGTTTACCTGGTATATGTGGATGGGAATAAATAATCTGTTTAATATCACAATGTTAGCTCAAACGTACAATTTTTTTTATGGATTGATATTAATAATTTTAGTGAATGATCTGCTTACAAGAAGTAGCTTTTTGAGAGTTTTTGTTGTTGACTGTTCCCAAGACCAACGACATTGAGTTAGGCCGATCTCTAACCTAGCTAATCTTATGGGTCCCAGAAGTAGTAAAATGTCCAGGTGTGAGGTACATTTTGAAATACTTTATCGTTTAAATTTAGGTCGAGTTATATTGCATGATTTTCATTATTCAAAATTGAACAGCATCAATTTCTGATTATCAAGTTTTAAAAGGTACTCTGGAATTAAAATTTGTATGTAAAAATCTATAGAACTGTAGTAAATGTAGCTGCGACCTAACTGACAAAATTTCACAACATTTGGACAATGATATAATATGCCGAAATACATGTTGCAAAGTGAGTCCCAAATCAAAAGTGCGTCTACTACTCAAATTACACAGTTAAAGAATAGGAAAATTAGAGATTTTGAAAAGGTTGTGCCTGAAAACCAAAATCACTTTACAAATATACAATGGAAAGATCAGCCAAATTTACACTACAACAAGTAATTTTTAATGTGATTTTTTATTTCCTTTTCCAACACAGCCCTTTCAAAATCTATAATTTTCCTATTCTTTAGCATTGTGTAATATGTGTAGTAGACCCATTTTTTTTTAATTTAAGACCCATCTTAATTTTTTTTTACTTCATTATATCATTGTTTAAATGTTGTGAAATTTTGTCCATTAGTTCACAACTGATTCTTTTATATGTATATCCATAGAAATCCTGGAGTTCCCCTTTAATAGTTAATCGACAGTATTTCGCGTAAGAGAGGGCGGAAGACACCAGGGCGTTAGGGCCTCACTGACAGACAGACCGAATTAGAGAAACATCGTACCTTGTGTGAAATGTGTGTCTTAAGTCTATGATTATGTGTATACAGTATTATAGTGTTTAGTATTTTAGAGGCGTGGGCCTATTATGTGTTTAAGTCAAATAACCTGCATGACTACGACATACATACAGACAGACAGACAATATCTCTATCTAATGATTTGTATGTTTTAAGAAAGCGATAGGTTGTCAGTGTAATCTGCGGTTTACTATTAATCAAAACCGAAATCATACATTAGAAACACATTAATCCCCAACCCGCCCAACTCTAAACGATTGCTGAATGTAAGGACCGCCACTTTACGGAATTGTTACAATTACGTATCTTCAAATGCGTCTCCAGATCAAATACCTCATAATATCGAATATCTGGTTGATATTTTAAATTGTATGCTATATTCTATCCGTATGCTTCCACAAAGGGTCGGAAGAACCGTGTATCTGGCCACTATACCTATATCTCTAATTTTCTTATGATTCAAGTGACAAAATGAGCGCTGGTGACAGTTCATGGTAATTGGAAGTAACACTTTTGGTGTAACATCATTGATTTCCAATGGTTCCGTAGCAAGAAAAAATACAACATTAAACAACCGACATATGAGGTAAAAGCAAAGATATACACTTCGGTCGTAAAGTAATTTATATTTTAACAATCAGCAGTATCAATTATTCACGTATAAATTATACAATAATAATAGATGTTAGTAGAAATCGGCTCCATCTGTAAATCGAGAAAATTTTACATAACATATTAATAAATTATTTAAATTATTCTTGTTGAAAAGAGAGGCAGTTTTTAAAGTCATAGTTTATAGTATCTCTACCAGTGCATTATATTAATTGTGGTGAAGTTTATGTCAGGTCATAATAAATATTTTTAAAAATAAGAACACACTTTTATAAGAAAAATGGGGCTGAAATTGCCAAAAAAAAAATTATGAACAGAGTAAGAACAAACTGACTCTGGGAAGAAATTAAAATAAGATTGTTTTGTTTTTATTAAAAAGAACTTAAAAAACCAAATCAAGCTCATCACATACTGTTTTAAAAAGGTTATATCAATATAATATGTACTCTATTAATGCCATCAAATGTAATCAGAAGTTCCATCACGACAAAAAATACACAGCAAAGCGTTTTGTTAAAAATACAAGATTTTCCCATCGACCCAGTCATTCACATATAATCCTTATACAGCAATTAGGTCTGCCTGTACATATCAGTAGTAATGATCCTTGAGAAGTATGTAAGACAACAAAATAAGAACATTTTAAGTCTTAAATTGGCAAAAATAAGAATCTAAGCTGGGCGTTGCCAAAATTTTACAGATTCTTCTAAAAAATGTGTATTTGTTTTTAAGGCTTTATTAAGGATATATAAATATCGGGGTGGGTTTACGGTTGATCCCACGTGTAGCGATTCGAATCGTGGAGACTAACAGAACAAGAAGAGGGAAACGATGAAGGCAAAAGATGAGATGGAGTAACGAAATACACCTTGAACCTAGTATCCGACAGAAAACACCGTGGAAATACTTCATCCAGCAATGGACGACACAGCTTAGTGAGAGAGTCTTTCCCGTAAAGACCATCTTTTCAAGAATGTAGTAGTAGTAGGCTGCTTCCGTCATTGCTGACGATGCTAACGTCTCTTATTGCGTCGTTTGTTGCAGAGGTCAATATATGCTTTTGCAGAGGTTTGTGATCCAG
>JAOTQE010064833.1:0-17942 GCA_025631205.1 Nesometra sesokonis
CCACGCGAATTATTCGAGTGTTCTATCTTTACTTTCTATAATCTTTGGTAGAATTGAACTTAGGTGGCGTACACTATTATTACAGAAATTCCGTGGAAAAATCGGCCAGCGCGCTATCTTTACATAAGATCTTTGATCTTCCCTTTAATTCCCGTTCTGAGTAATCAATAGAGGGCAGTAGACGGTTGATCGTACACGGAATTCGATTGGATGACGGCAAATACAGACGCATGGCAATGCTTTCAGATCAATGACAGTTAATTCATGGGTTTACATTAGCTTTCGACGGCTTTTGATGGTAGTGCCAATAATAAATGTATTCCAGGTACATAAAATACTGTAGTAACTGATATATTTATTTTTAAGATAGTTACAAACTTGGAGAATGTGATGCATTACCGTGGCTACAAACGGGTTATGGCCGTTCTCTATAACCAATCAACAAACAGTTTACATCTAGATTAGGCCCGGCTATTTTGTTGTGTACGAACATTTATTTTTTAGAATTATTTAGAAAAAAATATTTGTAGTATTTACTTAAAATATATGTTAGAAAATAATATACATATTATACCTGGAAATAATACGTTTTGTTTTGCTTTTAATTTACTTGAATTTATGAGGATATTTGCGAGTAGTGAAACAAACAGTTCCGAACACAGGTCAAAGGGGTATTTCCCAAACAGTGTGATAGTTCGTAATGTTTTGCACAGGCCATGATGGAGGCTGATGAAGAATTGTTGATCATCAGATGATTTTATTATGCTTAATTACATTTTTTGTCATCTGATGATTCCTGAAGTATCCCAGATCCGTTAGTGGGTATTGGCAAAACAATGGAAGACTTCCATTTATCTCATGGAAGGCAATCTCTTTCATCTAGTGAGTGCCTTCATATCAACAACAAAAACAACACTGAATCAATAATATTCAAATCTTGTGCCAAAAAGTTTCCCTGTTCGAGTATTTTAAAAACTGTTGTTATTAAACCAACATAATATTTTGTTTCTTCTTATCATTTCAGGTACAAATGGCATGGATAATCCAGGTTCAAGTGGTCATCATGGAGAAAAAAAGTGGAAAAACTACAAGTTGATGATCGACCCATTCATCAAAAAGGGACAGCAGAAAGTTTACAGATATGACGGGCTTATCCACGGGCCTTTGGTAAGATATGCGACTCATTCTGCGATGCTGGCTGACAGATACAAGATAATACGACAACAGAAATGATTATTTCTGTTATCTTTACACAAACAACATTCTACTGGACCAGGCCTAGTTTTTCCAGTGAAATGTTGTTTGTGAACCAGTGTGAAAATCTGTTGTTTATGTTAACATTCAAATTTACTAAACAGAATTGTCTTTTTCCACAGATAAGATCAGATCTGATAAAGCAGAAAATAATATAACAATAACTTGCTTTCTTATTACAGCCTCCCTGGCATTCATAATTTACAAACTTATTTGAAGATGATCATTCCAGCATTGTGAAGGTCATTGGTTACCAGTCATGTAATGTTTCTAGATTTGTTTAATTTTTTGATTTTGAGAAAAGCTCCATTCTTTAATAACACTGTTAATTATAACCTGACAGGGCTCTGTAACAAGCATTTGATGTCTCTAATTGTTCATGGAGTAAATGATGTGCTAAATCCAAAGTTCTGGTATGCACTTTGTTGCAATCAGGGAACCAAAGCCATAGTGGAGAACTTGCTGGGACTGAGCCAGGGATGTTCAAATTATTGTGTCCCCTATAACCGGGAAGTTTCTAATCTTTACCCAGGGACACTGGCCTGAATCAGTGCCGGAAAGTATGTTTGAGAGTAGGTGGGAAATAAGTAAGTAGTAGGGAATTAGGCGGGATGTTAAAAGGATGCCCCACATGTCCGGGAATTTGCTGGGACTTGTGCATTTCCATTTCGTTAATATCATCCCCAGTACCTGCTAGGTTTGGTTCCTGAGGTTGGTGGATTGCAAACAATTTTGACAAGTGCATTATACAGTATTAGAGAAATTGGTAATATTACCAACCTTTAGTAAAATGAATCATAATGAACCCAACCTTTTATGAGAACAAGAGGCTTCTCAGTTTGATGTACTATAGCAAGGTGTAAACGTTGTATGCTCTGGTAGAGGTCGAGTTAGACTTAGTAATAATTGCTAGTCCAAATTATCACTTTTGTACAGTCAAGTTGAGTTAAATTTATTTTTCATCCCATATTGATGTGCTTTCCATTCATTCAGAATCTCTAAGTGTTCTCCGGAGTGTGGTTTTAGCTGTCAAGTTTGCCAGTATTGAAGAATAATAATATTGATTCTCATATATTTTTGCCTTCTTTTACTCCTTAGTATAATACAGGAATGCTCGTAGAGGCCTATAGTTATGTAGATATTTGGGGTAGGGCCAAAACCAGCCCAAAAGCCATGCCTGATAAGTTATGTTTTTAAGACAATTTACCAGTATGTTTCAATTGGGAGAACACTGTCTAAATAAAATTATTTGCAAGTCAATTTTGTTTTAAATCCCACTTTGGGTTTGACCTAGGTAGTTTGACTATATCAGCTAACAGTAGGAAACATTGTTTTAGTCCTGTATTGTTAACCTATCGTAAAGTAAATCAAAATCTCTGACATAGGACAACCATTTTTTCACAGCCTTGTAATTGCAACACCAAGAGTTCCACCATAGTTAAATATTGGCGTCTGCATAAATTCTGTAAACAGATTATATTTTATGTGTTTTATTAAGAACAATTTAATATGGTTCAATTTAAGTTCAATTTTATAGATTTACATTTTCCATTTACCTAGCATTAATTAAAAAAATTGGTTCTTTAGAACTCATATTGCTGATATTTCTGCCATTTTTTTCTCTATTTATTTTGTTTAGCTTAATAAGGAAAAAATTATACTTGGCAGTTGTCATGAATTATAACATTTTGATAAAACTGATTTTTTTTCTTTAATAAGAATTTATATGTATATTTTATTTTAAATTATTAAAATGTCATGATTTTGCTAAAATTGTTTTTGTCTCTATACCTTTACAAGTGATTGCCAAAATAATCTTAATTAGTCAATCCCTTGACATTTTATTGGGTCCCTGGAGAAAGTCATATTTTGTATTGTTTTCCACTCAGAAGTATAAATTTGGCGTATGATGAGTTGGAATGCCCTTTTCTATAGCACGACGTATGTCATAGCATTTGTTTAAATAATTAATGGTAATTTATACAGAGGGTTTTCTAGATGTTGTGCATAGAGTGAGTTCATCCATTACAATCATTACAGTATAGTATTGTTACTTGCAAAACTATTCCTTATTATTCCATTTTCTTTTGTATTAGGCCAATGTTTTTCCAAGTCCAATGTTACGTGATCCGAGGTCGAAGATTAGTCGATTATGGAAAAGAGAGAAAGCAGATTTACCAATACCAAAATTTAAGGTATGTTCATAATCTTCATGCTTATATTTACTGTGAAATAATTGTTCACAGTAAATGTAAATAAATACACTTAATATCAATATGATTTTGACATTTTTTGAAATTTTGAAACATATTATCATATAATATATTTCAACTTTTCAGAAAACATACAACAGAAAAACAGTACAAAAGTAATTCAATGAGGCAGGATTAACTAAATGTTATAACAAAAATAACAGTCTAGATGTTCTCCACGTTGAAATACTGTACTTACATAAACTTTAAAAAGGAAACATTAAAATAAATATATTAAAATTTCATATTGCAGGGCATCAAAGGGACAAATGTACAACGATACACTTATATAAATTTGATGAAATGCATGAGAAATTTGAAAGTTTAAAATTGCATAGAATTTAAACAAAGTTTAAAACAAGTCAGTAAGATTATTTAGCTATAAATTGAAAGGAGTTAAAATTAATAACCGGTCACCGATGTCCACAGGCAGATCTTTAAATAATCTAACAAAAAGATAAAAACAGAATTTTGAAACAAATCTGTCCGGGCAACACAATTATTATGCAGTTTAAGATGATCAGAATGTCTGCAATTAACAGAAACATATTTAAGCACATACAGGCCAATTAGTACATAAGAACAATGTAGCAAGTAACTTGTAGGACTTCAGGAAATTTTTTTTACTAAAGACTTATTCAAGATACTGCTTTTCCATTAATGGCATAAAATCTTAATAATATTCTGTTATGTTTTTATTAACTTGTAAAGCATTGTATTTAAACTTCTTCTGCATGCTTTCTTTAACTACTTCATCATTACTGTTTACCTCATCACCTTCATTCCTCCCAAAATCTACAGTTTGAGCTTTTTTACGTCATCAGTAAAAAAAAAGGTGATCCACTAATTTTTCTGTTGATGTTAGGCGACAATGATTTGCACCATTGTGACACTATTGGAAATCATGAAAGATGACATTAGATAATTTTGAAATGAGGTGAACCTTAAATTTGAGTTGACGATTTTGTTAACAATTGTGTGACCTTGTTGGGAAATATTTCACGTGGCTAAAATTTAAGATAATGGATATAAAAATAACAATAAATCACAAATTTTATGTATGTATTGGGAGTTGGTGTATTTTTTAATTTATTGTGTGTAACATCCAATAACAAATTTACTTTCCACTTAGATGACGACTAAGTGATGGTGTCTAAAACAAGTCTCATTTGGAAGCTTTTTAGGAGTGGTGCTGTTAGGTCATGGGAGATAACCTGGTGTTCACCCAGGTTTGAACCTGACACCTTTGGATCGAAAGGCAAACATATTAACCACCAAACCACAATTTCACTACATACTAAAACTCAAAATAGAAAAACACTCTATTAATTTGTCATATTTTGTAAACATTTTTCACACTGTATATTGCAGAAGGAATCTGTTGGATCTTATCATTCATCATCGCAAACAGGGTGTGTTCTGTTGTATTCTGATGACAACAAGAAAAAGATTCTCTAGGCATGTTTGATAGGGTGGAAACTTAAATTCTTAGATCAAAGTAACAAAAGATATTAACATGGTTATATTATTTCTGTTCACAGTTTGATAAATACTACATTGGTGATGTCCCTCCCAAGCAAATTACATTTACGAACTTGAATGATAATGTAAAGGAAAAGTTTTTACGTGACCTGTGCGATAAATTTGGAATTATTGAAGATGTAAATATCATGCACCACCCCAAGACAAATAAACACTTGGGTTTGGCTACTGTCACATTCACGTCAACGAGGGCAGCGAAAATTGCGGCAGGGGAACTTAATAGAATGTCTGTCATGGGAAAAATCATCATAGTACAGGTGGATGCTGGAGGTACAGTATAGTGAATTTTTAAAGATAATGTCTTAAAAAGTAATATTGAGTAACCAAATATCTTTAAAATATCCAGATGTTTAATTTTTTAAAGAAAATTTATTTAAAAACATGGAAAAAATTTCATTTTTTAAAACTGTTCGTAAAAGGCTTCTCTGATTTCTCTGTTGAGAGAGTCAGTTAGCGCAGCTGGTTAAACTCTTGGTATTCACTACTGCCCAATGAACCATGGAGGTTTGCTAGTCCTCGATTTAGTTAAATATATTGCCACTCTTGTATTTCGGCTGGAAGGTTGGAATGCAAGTAAATAGTGCACCCTCTTTCGGATGAGATATTAAGCTGTTCGCCCCATGTACATCCAGAGGTCCCAAGTTGTAAAAACACAATTTCTGGAGATTTTCTCATGGTACTTTTACCACTGTTTGTAATGTCTACCCCTCCTATAACGTATGTGCAAATACCCTTATTTAAGAGCTCAACACCTTGACTGTTATGGAATGATAGTTTCTAACATGTATTGTCGCAGTTACAAATGTGCTAATACTGTTCCCCAACACATTACTAAACTTCATAGTTGCTTACTTTTAACTAATATTTTGGAATAACTAGGCCAATTTATCCTCTGATTGTGCAATTTTTACCAAACATGAAGAATTTCCTGGTGAAAACTAAATTCCGGGAGAAAATTTGATAATTCCGGGAGCCCGGGAGATGATCCAAATTTCCTGGAGACTCCAGGACAATCCTGGAGATTTGGGAGCTCTGTACATCATGGATCATGTGCATGTTAAAGAAGGTTGTACATTCTTTGAAAAAAACTTTTGGACTTTTGTGGATTAAAGATAAATTGTCACTTTAAAACTGAGACTATCAAGAAAACAACATGATTTAAAAAAGTTTTGAACTGATATATTAATTATTAAAAAGTAACAAAAATTCTTCCAAGCCCTGGAAGAAGGCTGTTTATAAATTTTTCATTGTGAACAACTTTTTGAAGTGAACTATTTGCAAGATCATAGTCATTTTACTCTAATATGAGCAAATTAATTTCAAAATTAATGTTGATAATTTTTTGGTCATTTTCATTTAACAATACCTCTATAAATCGTCAGAAAAACTTGATCATATGTAATGTTTATTGAGTTCTAACACAGCACAATGTTTTGAATGTAAATAATTGCTGTTTACTGATGCATACTTTTTGTTCTTACAGGCAAAGAATGTGAAAGAATTTATGATTTACTTACAACTGGAAAAGCTAGCACACCAAGCAGTAGTGGATCAACTCCATATGATCCTCGTTATGGAGGTAAAAGAACTCCGGAATTATCCAGAGGAAAAGATCCTAGGAGGCTTTCATCCGAAGCAGTCCGTCCACCACCTGAACTTGCTTCTCTTGGTTATGTGAGTGACTCTGTCCCGACTCCGACACCTACGCCAAAATCGGACCATTCTTTTAAATTCAAGGAACCAGATACGCCTAAAAGTATGAGTTCTGAACCAAGTACTCAATCTGGTACTCAGGAGCCTGGTAATTTCTCTAGTCTGGATGAGAGAATAGCAGCGATGAACTTTCAGGGTGCTGATTTTGGTATTACACCTGTCATGTCACAGGGAACTGGAGATGTGGTCCGGCCTGACGAGACTCGACGTGTACCTGGTTTTAACACTCCGTCCGAGTCTATGACTTTCCCAAATATGATGCCAAATCAGATATTTACAAGTCAAACGCAACAGCAACAGTATAATTTCAATCAAGGTGAATTTCAACAACAGGACATGCACCATGGAATTAATCCAATGTGCTTTCCTCCAAATACCCCAGGACAAGCGTTTCCTCCCCCTGGTGCTAATTTTAATCCTCAATTTCAAGACCAAATGCAACAAAACATGGGATTCTCAAATCAACAGCCATGGAATCCCCAGTTTGTGCAACAACAAGGCGATTTTGGTTTTCATAACAATGAACAAAACAATATGATTGGTTTTCAAAATCAAGGAAATTTTAACAACCAGCAATTTGGTAATTGGAATCAGAATTTCCAAGGACAAGGAATGGGTCAGCAGTTTGGGAATCAAATGGACCAAGGCTTCCAACAACCGCAGCAGCAACAACAACAACAGGTGTTTGATAATAGATACAATGACGGACCAAATCAAAACGAAGGCAACTTTGGACAATTTGACAATAATACAGATAATTATAAAAATCGGCGACAGAGGAAGAAAAAAAGTAAACGAAAATCAAAAAAGAATGATGAAGGATATGATGATAGGGATGATGAAGATGATTGGAGACGGGATGATGATAGGTGGAGGGATGACAGACGCAGCGATCGGCGTGATGATCGTCGTGATGATCGTCGCGTTGATAGGCGAAGGGATGATCGAAGGAAAACTGATTATTATAATAGAGATGATAATAGGAACACTGATCAATATAATAGGGATGATAGATACAGAAATGACAGATATAAAGATGACAGGAGACGAGATGATAAAGGAGATCGACGAAGAGATGACCGTTGGAGGGACGATAGAAGGAAGGAAGATGGTTATCAGGAAAGTAGGTGGCGAGATAAATCCAAAGATCGAGAAAAGGTTGAGAAACCTTGGGAAGGTAGCAGCAGCATTAAAGTTGAAGATGTTGATGTTGAAGATGATGGCCAGGCAACACCAACACAAGATGAGCATGATGTGACTTCAATAGACCAGAATATCCAAATGCACAAGGACATTATAAAGGATTCTGGTAATAAAAATGATGACGTAGAAGCAGATCAATCTGGCGAGGCTGCCATGGATACATTGGACTCGCGAATTGCTGCGATTTTGAAAAAGACCCGTGCTAGTACCGATTCAATATCAGAGGGTGAACTCGCGGATTCTTCGGAACCAGAGAAATTTGTACCAAGAACTAAATATTTAGACACAGACTCTGATCCCCCGTCTGATTACAATAGAAAAGATAAATATAAAGACCGTCATAGAAGAGAAACAAAGTATTCTGAAAAAGAACATTTTCAACATTCCAGGGAGAGTAGCGAAGAGCGGCGGAGAGGATCTCATCTTAAAGACCAATATGCCTTGGACAGTGATAGAAGTTTGTTGCGCTCAACCTATAGGAAGGACAGGAGAGGGTCTCCTAAAGATTGTCTTGATAACCGAACAATGCACTATGGAGGTTCTTCATCTCCATCTAGTGTTGGATATAAACAAGACAAGCGATCTCCCGTTGAAGGGAGTATTAAAACTGAATCATTGGAAGTGAGCAAAGAGAACAGTTCAAAGGCATTACTGGACAGTTTCTTTGCAGGTCAGACTAGTGACATCAGCAGTGGAGAGTCCAGTGTTAAAAATAGTCCCATTGATACCAATGATATGACTGATGACCTAAGTAAACAGGTTAGTTTCATTAATAAATTTGGAAGAGAATGAAACGAGTCTAAAAGTTGTTTTACTCTAAGCAAGGTTCTCACTTGTAGTGTCATTCGGCGACCACACACCACTTAAATTAAGCTTTTCTTTGGAATACCGTTTCCTAATTTCCCTCCTGTCTTTCAAGAAATTATATTATTTGATTAGATGTTTTGCTCACACTTTTCACCACAAAAATTACAATTACTTGCAAGGCCTAGCCAGGTCTATTCTATCATCAGGTAGAGGCTGGTGTTTAAGCCAGAAAGTTACGATTAAATCCTAATTCGGAAAATGTGATTGCCAGACGGAGCTGTCCAGCCGCGACCAACATGGTAAGAACCCTGCTAAGTGCATTTATTCTTGCGAACAAAACATTTGTATACTTGCAGATTAATTTTTTAACCAAAGTCCTTCACCTGACCATTCACCTGTTCCATTTCCCCCCCACTGTCCTCTAATGTAAAAATCTTGTTAGACCTATAATTCCTGATCGGTGTACATTTCACTTTAATATAATGATTTAATGTTTATAATGACAAGTTTGCGTAAGTCTGGTAGCTCTGATTATGAGCATCTGCACTCTTGACTTTTGAAAACCCCCACCTGCGAAGAAAAACAATAGTGACTGCTTACTGATCCACACTTTGAGCTGGGCTTTCCTTCAATTATTTGTATTTTAGAGGAAAAATGTAGTCTTCTATTAATTACTGCCATTGATAGAATACGTTGCATGAATGGTGCAGTCCATTAAACCCATCAAAAAGTAAAAAACTGAAGGTGATGAGCTTAGTGTTTATTTTATTTTTTTCAACAAAAGATATTTTTGTAGATTTTTATTTTAGTTTTGATGTATGAAGAACCATAAGATTAACTTAAAAAAATATGAATATTTGTTGGAAATCACTAGTTTATGTGTACAAAATATTCGTTTGCTCAAAACTGACGATTCTGGACACTTTTAAAAGTTTTGGTCATAACATCAACAACAAAGGGAATTATGTTCTAAGGTCCTCTTAACACGGACATAATAAATAATTAAAAGAAGGGAATTTTAGAGCTATTCCATTGTAGCTAATAGTGGGGTTTCACTGATAATGAAAACAAATACGTCACACTTCCATTTTTTAAAGTTGCTAAATGTTGCTAAATTTTCTACCTACGAATTGTCCTAAAATACTAACTATAACAGATATTCAAGGTGGTTATTTCAAACGTTACAAGAATTTATAACGCACCCATTTTTGTATTTTGTGGAGTTGTAAATCCTACCTAATGTTGCTTGATAATAAATAAATTATAAATCCAAAACCAATTTTGCAAATTTTAGTAGGCAACTAATTTTTTTTTATGATTTATTTTTTTGTAGAACCAGGATATAGGCGGTGGCAAAGGTGTTCCGATGGAAGTACAAAGCACAGCTTCGGATGACATGAGTATGTCACCTATCAGTGATGATGAACAAAATAAAGTTCAAGTCAACACTGAAATGCAGGAAAATCCTGAGATAAAACAACAGACCAATGTTAACATGTGGAATAACTTTAATACATCCAATCTTAACAACTTCCAATTTAATCAGTTTCAACAGCAAAACTTTGGGATGAATGTACCTCCTCCAAACTTTCCCATGGGACAAGGTTATCCTGGCTTCCCTGGTCCATTTGGATCACCGAGTTTCAACATGGGTTTTCCAGGTGGCCAAGGTCCAGGAGGGTTCCCAATTAACCAAGGTAATTTTCCTCCTGGGTTTCAATTTGGCACTAACCAACAACAGCAACAACCACCACCACCCACCATGGAGCAACATCCTCACTACCAAATGATGGCTAGAATGGGGATATGGCAGCCACAACCAGGTGTTAATTACAACCCCAATATGATGCCTCCCCCAAATTTTAGCTCCCCACCAACAAACTATTACGATCAGTGGCGTAACCAATCCCCCGGAAATAACTGGAATCAAAATGCAATGCCTTACGATCAGAGCCAGGTGCAAAACCAGAACTTCTTCCAGCAGTGCCAAAACCAGCAACAGCCACAGCAGTGGCAGCAGTCACCACCTAAGATTGATCCACGTCAGGCCACTCTAGACGAAGCCATGAAGCAGCTCGTCTCTGAGCTTAAGAACGTGATGAAGAAGGATCTCTGTCGTAAGATGGTGGAGACATCTGCCTTCAAATGTCTTGAGAATTGGTGGGACGATTGTGCCGAGAAATCAAAGGTAATTTATTTAATTAAGAATTTGTCCATAAGAATTTGTAATTTGTAAATGAGATCATGAAGATGACATAGTCAGTGTTGAAATATTGCATCAAAACATGATGGTGTTTTCTTGATATAATCACTAACCTGTAAATATTGTATCAAAATATGATGGCATTTTCCTGATGATTACATAAACTGTCAAAATAGTGGATCAAAACATAATGGCATAGATCTAGTTTCAAATTGAAATATAGAGATATAAATTGTTAAAGGCAACAAATTATTTGAGTCTTTCATTCATACCTTATTTTAAAATCTTTCACCCAGACTAATTTTAACCTGTCGCCCACCCTTGAAATGGCCGAAAAACTTCAGTTAGTGACACTTTAGCATGGTACTTGGCATGCTTGGCTGCCAATCCAGAATTCAATTCCAATGAACCGCTAGTATGATTTTCACAACTTCAAATATTTTAAATTTGATGGTACGTGTAAAAGCTAAAATGTTGCATCCTTGTACAATAGCTCAGTAATCTTTATAGACCTCAGTGAGGTCCTGTGAAGATTTCGTTGATGTTACATTTAGAAATTTGTATTGATTTTACTTGGGTTGCTCAAACACTTTAACAACACAATAGTTTCACTGTTTTTTTCTAGATTTTACCAAAATGTGAATGTATTGAATCTCACTTAGAATATCCAGGGATATATCCATGTTACAATTTGTTACATTTCCTTTATTTGTTAAATACTAAGTATGCATTTTGATTAAAATTTAGCCTTCAAAACCAGAAACTGAGCCCATCAAAAGCCAGGCCTCTAGGTCAATACTATCAAGCCTCGAAAACACCACCGAATGGAAGTCCATCAACAAGCCTATTGGCTTTCAGAGATTGGATATCGGCCTAGGTCTTCGTGCAGCCATGCCTCGAATGCCATCCTTTAAGGTGAGCAATAACATCTTATTATAACAATTATATGGAGAGAAATTTGCATAGCAGATTTCTGTTCAGACTTCCAGTCATGTATTCATGGAATTTAAAAGTTGTAAAATTTGGTTGGTTTTGTATAGTACAGTATATAGTAATCACAAATTTTTTTTTTACCAAATCATATTGAAAGTGATGTGATTCTATTTTTCAGTAAATAAAAATAAATGAAAAAAATAATTCTTGTTTTTAGTGTATCATGGTAAATTGTTATAATGAATAGTAAAATGAATTTAAACACATGTTTTAATATATTAATGCTTTGATGTTAGGCACTTTATCCCATACAAGATAATTTAATGGCCCTAAATGCTTGGCACCCTGAACAGGATTGCTTTTCCATGTATCTTTGAACTTTTTTTGTGACAGACAGTGAAACCTATATTTTATGTATGGTACAGGACCAGAGATCATACATATAGGTAGAGGGCCAAACTTTTTAAAATCATGTTCACATGGTGATGTCCAACATTTCACAGTCTTCTCATCCCAAAGAACCTCGTCATTTTCTAGACATCGCAAATAATAGTTTTAGTAAATATTATGTATTGTTACAGTTGGTTCAGTAATATGGTTGTCACCTGTTATAATATAAGGATTTTGTATAGAAATTTGTATTAGTTTTCCTAAAAATCATAACATTTTCTGGGGTGGCTTCTCATAGGAGGTAAATTATCATAAAAACATGAGGCAGCGGCTTATAAGACCAAATGCACTGATAACAACTAGGCTTTTTAATTGGTGTACATTATGGGAGGTGTCCGCTTACAAGAGGTGTCCACACAAGGAGGTTCGACTGTAGAACGAGTTGCATTGCGAAATGCTGACGCTAATTTCAGGGACAGCAAATATGTTAACTAGTATAAAGAAGTAACTAAAATTTAGAAAACTTCTTGTTTTTGTAGGTTAAACGGAAACCTCCAGATGAAGACTCACAAGAAGAAAAACGAAGACAAAGGCGACGATCTGTTGCCTCAGACCAAGAAGATGACTCTGGTAAAATTCAAAGCCATTAGTTTTATTGTGCCTATGATATTCTATTCAACTGTCAGAGATAGGTATAGGTGTTATCGTTTTGCATATCCTACATTCCAGTCCTCAAATATCTTAATCTGTAAACAGTAAGGACAATTATTAATATTGGCACCAATGGCATTTCATACCCAAGTTTCCTGCAGTGTACTGACTGGAAAAGCCTGATGATTTATGGTGCTTTAAACTCCTTAACCAAATTCAGTATGCTAATAATCACGTTTTACAAAGAATAACTTTGATACAAACTTATGGCACTCTCCAGATAACACTAGGGAAATGTAGTCTGAGACTTGCAACAATTTTGCTGAAAAAGCCCATTTACACTGATGATAACGGTCAACAATAAATGAATAAAAAGAAGTTTTTTTACTATAGAAATTATATAATGCCTGTTTTCCTGTCAATTGTTGAGTTGCATTGGGTTGCATTAAGTTTAAAATCATTATGTTTTGAGGTAAGTTAAATATTAATGATTTTCAATTTAACGCAACTTGCCACAAGTCAACAATATCAACAGATAAACAGGCTTAAGAGAAGTTTTCATACCAGAATTATTAAAACCATGATTTAACTTGTAAACGATGAAAATATACATTTAGGCCGTGTTACCTCAGAAAAAATTATCCAATAAATTATCCCGATAAAAATTATCCGATAAAAGTGCTGCAGAAACGGGTGTTTAACCTATTCTGACGTAATAAAATTATCTGATATTTATCCCATAATATTCGGATAATTATGCGATAATTGACCTAAATGTGATAATTTTTTACCTTTGACACGGGTCAACCTTGACATGTTGTCATTTAACACTACAAGATTTAACTACAATCCCTATCAATCATAAATAAAATTCTTCATGGTGAAATATTGTAACAATGATTAATAATACAGTATGCATTGTTCCACTATCTTTAACATTTTTCAATATATGTATCCACTCAAGTCGAAGTTTTTTCTGGTCTCGGGGCCACTCTATTGCCACCATTAGATAGACTTTCTTCATCAGTACTTCTACGAATGGAATGTCTTGTCGCGGAACCGGAACGCTATTGTCCAGACCCAGTACTGTTCATTTATCGTTCAGGAAATTTCTTACACAACAGCACTACTCCTACACCTTGATCTTGCTTTTGGTGCTTTTTGCGAGGATTTTACCATGGTGCAACCAGGGTGCCACGCGAGGAAAATGGAAATCGCCAAAAAATCACCGGAAGTTAGTTTACTCGCAATGCATTATGGCCTACAATGAGTTTGTGCAGTTGTAGTTTTTAAAATTGATTTGATTGGATGATATTTTATCGGATAATCTGAATTTTCTGTGGAAACACGGCCATAGAAGTGAAATCAGATGACATCACAATCAATATAAAACTTTAAAAATTGTTAAATATCCAAAGATTTTATCGTTTTTAATGAATATGGCATCATCTGATCTGATTTGTGAATATATGACAGTTTATCTTGTAATTTGAAAGCTTCTCCAATTTGTTTTTAATTGTATGAGAACAACTTATTTTTATCGATTTGTCATCTTTCATTATCGTCGTATTGTAATTGGGCCCTATTTCACTATGCTGTATAAACAATTGAACATTTTCCTTTTGATAAGGAGTGCTAACTTGAGTGAATAATAATGCATAGGATACAAAAGTATGGAATCTTAATATAATGTCAAATTTTAATATATTTAGATGCTGAAGCAGACAAAATTGATGTATTGAGCCAGACCTCTGAGGGCTCCACTAAATTAAAAAGTTCTGGAAGTGAGAAGGAAGAGGAAGATGACGAAGGTATGGATGAGGAAAGTGGTCTAAAGGAACTGTTACAGAGGAGGAAGGGAGGATTAGAGAAATTAGCAGAAGGATCAGATGAAGAAGGTAGGTTTATAATATTAGAGAGCTTTCAAATTGAGATGACGTGGAACGTGAATTGTACTGACCAAAACCAAAACCACTGCACATGGTAGAACTATGTGTCTTGCGTTGTTGCTGTGTATCTGGGACGGTCGTCAGGTGATTTTACATCCAAGCTACAATGCAGTACAAAGAATGAATGTTGGCACACAAAATTTCACCGGACACATAATGTGCCGCTACTGTATTGGCGTACAGCAGCGGCGCGAGTGACTGTTGGTGTGTACCATTGGCTTACGTGTGCGGCAGCCTGATATGGCAATGTATTATTTTTGTGCTATTGATCGCTGAAAAGGTGATAATTATGACATAGGCAAAGATATTTTAAAGTTTATCACAATTTATGTGTGTGGTGGCCAATAAGTATCAAAAGAAAGAATTAAAAATAATACCTACTCTTGTAATAGTTATAAAATTATACATTCAAATACAACTAGACCAAGAGAACTTCTTTCAAGAAAGAATTTAGCTGTGTAGGTACGAAACTAGATAATTAATATGGTAAATTTGGTTTTATATGACTTATTTCTAGATATTACCAACATAAAGTATATTTCATTTCTTTATATTTTACAGTAGATGGATTGAGGTTAATCCAAAACATGTCTACCATTAAATATTTAGTTATTTTTTAAAAAATATGTTGTTTTCTTTGTTAATATGAGATCATTTGGTTCCATCCTCAAAGACAGTTCCTGTGATTTTTTGTTCTCTAAGAAAGTTTGAGAAGAATTCTTTAGGTTTATCAAAAGCTGAGTTGGATTTAATTTTTTACATAACTACAATTCACTTGGCGTATTTGCTAAATGTATTAAGATATTATTTTAAATATTGTATGGTCAATCATATGATGAGAGCCATGTCCGTGAAGTTTCAACAGATGCTGGTTCACAAGCCACTTTGCCTAGAACTCCTGTGAGAAACCAGAGTTAAGTTTGGGGAGCAGTCTGTAATCTTGATGGGTGTTTGCTCAAGTTTGTACACCCGTTGTAAAACCAGACTGACACAAATCACGACCTAAGCACAGAGGGTCAGCCTAAGACGTGGCTGGCTTGGATCTTAGGGGTCTGACAGGTGGGTTGGTATGGGGTTGTGGGGGGTTGGAACGGGGTTGTGGTGGTTGTAACTAGGCTTAGGTGGTGAATCTAGTTTCTGTTGGAAGAATGTGCTCCCATCTTTGGTAATCTGATGATTGTTCATACTAACTAGTGTTTATCTAAATATCTCTTATGTTTCAGTACAGTTCTCAAAACTTCCAACTTTATTTTAGATTCAAATTTGTGTAGGTTCATTTTAGAGGAAGACATGTTGTCAAATATTTGTAGGATCTTGAGATCATGTGTTTTTATTTTTACAGATATCTATAGTTCAGCTGAGAGCTCCGAGGGTGAGGAAGATGAAGAGGAAGGGGAGGCAGAATCTGAGGAGGATTGGGAAGAGACGCAATCAGAATCAAGCGAATCATCGTCATCATCAGAAGAGGATGAGGATGAAGATGTTGATGTAGAAACAGAAGATAAGTAAGTTGGCTGTTACTACTGTAAATTTGGTGTTTTTTGCGGTACATTAATTTTTGTGTGCAAAGATGGACTGTGAAAATAAAAACACTTTTACTTTTCACTATCCATGCCTGGCAACATTGTACACTTCAGTACTGATTGGCTCATGCTGATTGACCTCAGCCAATCAGTGTCTGTGGAATCCATTGTGATTTGTTGTAAACCGATTCCATGGTAATCGGGAGTAATAAAGATTGTCGCACCCAATCATAACTGGTAACAATTAGTGATATCAATTACGTATCAATTACTATTGGTGAGCATTTACACACGATTTTACTTTGCGATTGGGTGTGATTGGTTGTCGTAATTGCTACAACCGTTCGCAATTTGATGCTAGTGTGAATGGGGTCTAAGACTCATTACAAGACTTAGGCACTAGCATTGTTTACAATGAGGAGAATAGTCCTAGTGCTTGGTTGGGATTGAACTTGAGACCTCACCAAGCAAAAGCACTACTCCAACACTCCGTTAAAGATATATAGCACCCAAGAATACGCATAGTGGCACTATACGTTTGGGGTTAACATACTGTAGATCCCTTTATTTTCGCGGCCCTAAATGTTCACGATTTTATGATTTTCAACATTTCGCGACTTTTATTTTCGCGATGGGACGTTTTCAAACACAATAATTTTCGTGAATTTCACCTGTTATTACGTTGGGACATAAATCAGTTATTTGTTCAGAAACTAATTTTTAGTTGAGAACCATAATGTTAGTTTTAAATCTAGAGTGCGTGTCCGTGATAAACGATGTTTAATAGGTCCCCGATTCACCTACCTCAAGGTTACAATGTCGTGAGCTATTAGTCGCGATCGCGAGCCGGCTCTGGCTATCTCTAGGCCTAAGCCGTTTTCAGTTGACAATTTCCACGATTTTATTCATTAATTGCCACGTAGAATTGCTGCCCTCCATTAGGCTACGATGGTTTATTGACCATTGATGGAAAATGCCTTTTCGAAAAAACTGGATTTCGGTATTGTATTCTCGTCGGTAATTTATCTTGCAAATTATTTTTCAGTAATGAACATGTGTTTACTGTGAGAAGCATTCGACCTTGAGGAGAATAGCGCCACCTATGTTACAATAAAATGGCAGCCTCCAGTAATTTTGTGGAAAATGTTTCGAACTTTGCCTTCAACCTACGACTTTTTAACCGACGAATATGGTGATTTTCAAACCCAAATTATTATGATAGTTACATTTACAACATATCTATCTTGGAATAATGCCAAAATTATTATTTGCACAAAATAAAAACTATTTTTAGACGATATTCTCAGTGTGACTAGGCCTAGCCCCGGACTAGGCATGTATCGGCCTTCACGCACGACCTCGACCTACACATGGTAAATTCGGGTCTAGGCTGGTTGCCCCCCCGGACATTTTCCCCCCGGTATTTTGCCCCCCCCCCGGACATTTGCCCTCCCCCCCATAATTGTAATATATCCGCTTATATAATAATTGAGGACACAGAAACAGTAGGTCAAATTCCAAT
>JAOTQE010064844.1:0-17940 GCA_025631205.1 Nesometra sesokonis
GAGGTGCGGTATAAAAACGAAAACAGCTTTTTGGACGGCACGCGATAGATACTTGGCGTTGCCGTCACGCTCTATTAGTTCGTAGTAGACTGGCCGCGTAGTCAAAACGAAAAAAGGCTATTATCATGGTATCACAGCAGCAGCATCGATTGTCCTTGCCTAGGGGTCTGGTTGGGCCAGGGATTTGCGGCCGGGTTTCCTGCTCACTTTCTAGTGAGCGTTTGGGTGTTGGAGTGACCCCACGTATGTATGTTTAAAAGGGACTATAACAATTTATACTGTATTTTTTTTAATGGAGATGACATATTCTACTTAAGTTTAATTAATAAAAAAACTTCTATTGTTTTATACGGTCATTTTTTAACCATTTTTTCTGTAAAATTATACTGATATCTTGTGAAAAACTTAGTAAGCTAAAGGTCTGTTTACAATCTGCCTTTGTTAAAACTTGTTTTTCCCTTACGCTTGTTGTTTGTTTTGTGTGTTAAATAAAAAAAAAATTAAAAGAAAAAAAATTATAAGTTTTTTCATACCTGGAACAGAATGTAGAGGCAAGATCATCAACAGCATTAAAGTACCTGGTTTTATCTGAATCATTGTGATTATGGAATAAACCTGAAATTAAGAAAAGTTAAAAAAACTTTTAAAAATGAAAAAAACATTTGTAATGTAAAATTTCATGTTTATAAAGCCTACAAATAAGAGCACAATACCTTGTCTGCCATCTTCCGCTTACCTATGAAAATGTCCAACTCAAAAAAAAATTGTTCTTAATTCTTGTAGCTCAATTAACAATTTAAAAAAGCCTTAAACTTGTATCCTAAAGTTAGTTGTATCATGCTCCACAACACAATTACAGGAAAAAGAACATCTATAAAACACCTTGAATTTGCTTAAAACTGTAAAAAATACAGTATTACAATGTAATTTTTAGGTTAAGACTCTCTGAGCAGACTCCCCGCGTTAGCGGACACCCCCATAACGGACACTCACTCAAAAGCCTGTTTCTTCTTCTCACCTAATCAGTGCATTTGGTACTTTTCATGAGTGGCCAAATCAAGTTAGCAGTCTTAAAATTCTGTGTGTTTTGTAAGATTATGTGAATTTTTGACGATGAATGCAAATTTTTATGTACAAAATCCTTCTATTGTAATGGCTGAAAATCATATTACTTGCAAACAAAACAACAAACAATCACACCATAGAAATAGTCCATTAAATAATGTTTGTAAATGTATCCTATTTCGATGTTTCACATGTTGACCAACTGACATGTTGATTGGCTAGCCCCCACATTCAACATACCCTACAGCCTCCCACACTGTAAATCTGACACTGGTGGGGTGTTTTGAAATTTGGTTGCAATACTCATCTCCTTTATGAATCTGGATGAATGGATGCTGGGAGTATAGGATCATATTTGTCTAAATACCCCTCTACCATCACTTGTATGAGATGATAGTGCAGAGGTCCCAAGTTTAAAAAAAACAGAATTCCTTGTGATGTCTACCCTTTCTGAAATGAGTGAAATAATACCCTTATTTATAAGGTCAACACCTTGCCTATTATGAAATGATAGTTTCTAACATGTATTGTCACTGCTAAAATGTGTTATCCTGCTCCCTAAAACATTACTGAACTTCATAGTTTGCTTACTTTCAACCGATATTTTAAAATAAATAGGTCAATTTATACTCTGTTTGTGAAACTTTTTACAAAAGCTGGAGAATTTCCTGTATAAAACTAAATTCCGGTAGAAAATTTGGTAATCCGGGAGCCCGGGAGATGATTCAAAATTCCTGAAGACTCCAGGATAATCCTGGAGACTTGGGAGCTCTGATATTGAATCTCCACTAATTGAATATTCGTGTTAATTTTTAATTACTAAATGGGATCTTCCATAGAATTAAAAATAATTTTAAAAATGTAGGAAACGTAAATAAAACTAATTTTAAATATACACTGTTATATACCTGGTGAAGATTGAAACTGTGTGCAAAGTATGGTGTGTGTGGCTTGTTTGGACCTATCATTCCGACTTTTTGAATAAAGAGTATCAGATACATATACAATTTCAAACAGGGAAGGGAAAACAAATTATTCTTTAAGCCAAATGTGTCATTTGTTATTCCCATTGTAAAATTTTAAGATATTGAATATGACATGCACAATGACAATAACTAATAAACAAAGACCTATCCTCAATTGTGGAGCAATTCACATACAATAATTTCCTATACAATTGATTTTCCAAATCGCCACTCAATAACAATTTAAGTAGGAGGCGTTTAAAAAGGCATCGACCACAACAAAGAGCGTCAATAACCGTTTCATGATCAGATTCATTCAAACATCAATAGTGCTTTGTTATCTATTTCAGGAAATCTTTAAGCATGTTGGCTTTTTATTTTAATGTGTTCCGAGTGGAAAAAAAAATTCCTGGAGATTTTCTCATGTCGTCCAACAATCATACCTCCGCCAATGAGGTTTGGCAGAGGTTGTGTTTTCACGCGTTTTTTTGTGAACAACTTCCTACCCATAATATTAATCTTAGGGCATGTTTATATTGAAAACACAAAATAATCGATTAAAATTAATCGGTATTTTTATGAGTGTCCTTCAGTCTGTCCGCGTTGCAACTTATTTCTACCACCATTGAAATCGGTTAAATACGTCCCCATTACCCATAAACGAAGAGTTCTCGATTTTGGGACGAGTTGGTTGGATTCTCTCGCTAGTTTGTTTACATTTACAACCCCAAGTTTTACCAGTATTCTCTTGCGATCACATTCAGAAGAATAGCATATTTTAGCAATATTAGTTTTTATTATCGACAATAAACCAGCCACTTGATTCTCAACATTAATTTAACAACAAGGTAATGATATTTTGTCATTAATTAAGCCATGCCGAGGCGCAGCGTTGCAGAACGAAGTGGGCATCCCATGCCAAGCGCCAGAAAACTTGGCAGCCTAGGCTTAGCTTAACTTCATTCATGAGAAAAGTTTCATTGGACTAGTGTACGAAACGGATGATAGGTGATGACTATATAGGTAGGCCCATGGAGCTTACTATATGCACTCAAAGTATGACTAGTGCAGGAAAATTATACCAGCGCAACACTCTACAAGCTCATACGCAGCAAAAATGAACTGATACATAGTAGATTGAACAGGAACCGACAGCATTCAAGTTAAAGTGGGTGGATGACCTATAAAACGATCCAGTTAAAAAGATACTACTGTATGGAGCCAGAGCTCACTGAGATACGAGTACCGTACTTGTTTTTAGCCGATTCATACTCTTGGTAAAACCTTTTTTGTCTGTTGATTGATCAAGATTCTATATTTTTTGGCAACATTTTGCTTGAATTTCCAGATAATTTGGTTTAACAGAGTATGAGTTTTTATAATATCTACATTTATTTCATGACTTGGGAATTAAAGAAACTTCTGGTTTAGTATGACACCCTATTTTTTCTGGAGGGCTGGTTTTGGAAAAACTGAGTGGAATGCCATTGTGTATTTTGTGACTTTATAGTCAATATTCCTTCTCATGTACATACTTGTTATTTGATGTTTTTAACTTGTATCTTTGCATGTGTCTATTTTGTTATCCCTCTCCCTGGGTGCTCTGTTAAATTGCTAAGTTTAATCCCAGCATGTTATTGGTATGCAGTTAGTAAAGGTACTGTATCATCTACTGTATAGTATTGCTATAGTTTAAAAGGTGAATGCATCCAAAATTATAAATAGGTTAAAGCACCTGAGAGAAATACATTTGCTATGTTTCCAAGAAGCCTACAGTCCAATGACAGCTGAAGAGAAACATTTTGGGCTTGTAAAATTACTTTCCTAATGTCTAGGGGCAACCAAAAAATTGGTATTGGAAAGCCATAATTTCATAACAGGCAGCTGGTAAAAAATGGTATCAACTGGCAGCCTGCCATTCAATACATATTGGTAAATGTCATCTTTGAAGAGAGTAAAATTCATTTGGGGCAACCACATTATATGAATTGAAACTCCATTATTCCATTTTCAGATAATAACATAATTGTTAAATTTAATAATGTATTCATTATGCAAGTAATAATAAAACAAAAGTTTTTGTATCAGTGTAAAGAAGTTAATCCGGAGAAACTGACGTTTGGACGAGGGAATGTAAAGCAGAGGCAGATAGAATGTAAAGCAGAGGCAGGTAGTCACTCTCTCTCCTGAGTTAGCACTCTCCCTCCTGAGTGACCATTCTCACTCCTCCAGCTGCTCTCTCTTGAGGACCATCAAAAGTATATTGACTGAAATGTAAAGAAGCTACAACAGTATGTGGTGTACTGAAAACTTTATATATTTATCAATTATTGTTTTGCTCGAGGCAAATTTAAGAGACTTTTCCCTATCCTGATGTCCCATCAACTTACAAAGGGGCCATGTCTATTACACCTGTGGGAAGTGCTACACTACATGCTAGTGAAACAGCATCCGCCCTCTGCCATCTATGATACAATGTCAGAGTCATGACTCATTCTTGGTAGACCGAAAGACTTGGGAAGAATATTTCTAACAACACTTGAAGAAGATGGTCAAGTCTGGCATGGACCTGCATCACATGCAGAAGAAGAATGCTCAAAGACTAGCCTAACAGGCCCCACCCTCTGGCAGAGGACTTTTCAAGGCCTGCACAAAATAACCAAGGATAAGGAAGTATTTCACCATGATTCAAACCTTCTTGGAGTGCAGGGATGTAATTATGCATGGCGGAGGTGGGCGGGGCCGCCCATCCTAAAATTGTTCCACCCACCCAAAGCTTATTTTAAGGCCTTCCACCCAGCCTAAATTCAACCTGTCACCCACTCTAACCCTCTAAAGAAGGTAAAAATGCTGTTTTTAGTCACCATGCCACCCACCTTTATATTGTTGCTGGATTGCTGGACCACCCTTGAATTTTTCTAGCTACATCCCTGGGAGTGGCTCTATAGCTTGGTGGTTAACATGCTTGCCTTCCAATCCCGAGGCCCTGGGTTCAAACCTGGCTGAACGCTAGGTTGGTTCCCACGACATAACACACCACTCCTTAAGCCTCATTATGAGACTTGGTTTAGAATGCATGGCATAGTTCTCATCCTGTAAGTGGCAAGTTAACATGCTGTTGGATGTGACACAAAATAAAATAAATTAAAAAAATTATAGTATATTTCTTACCGTCTACTTGTTTTACGAGTTGTAGAGATGCCGCATGAGTCTCTTGCGTACTCAGTGCTGGATATCGATTTAAAGTTGATCGTAGAATGAAAAGTAGTTCCTTCAACTGTTCCTGAATTTTGGACTGAATGGATTCTGTTATTTCTATAAAAAAAGTAAAATGAGAACAAATATTACATAGACCCAAGAATAAGGCTTCATTCAGTTTTGTTTTGTGGATTGGAGAATGCTGTTGTAATACGTGGCAGTATTCTTTTACCATTAATCCATCCAATGTTCTTTATTCGGATCTAATAGCTACTCCGATCAGTTGGGAGAAACTGATTAGATTGAGGGTCAGGGAGCAACAGCGCAAGACAGCAGCCACAGGTGCCACCGCCATACGGCAGTAGCTTATATGTGCAGCAAAATTTTGTTGAAATGTTTGATATTTAACAGTTACTTGTGCTGATAGCACACCGTGTGCGGGCAGAGATGTCACCTTTTTTTTTGAGTGCCAGATGGCAAACAGCGCCCCCTTTTTCGCGAACTGTGACCCACCCAAACGCACACAATGACTCATGCTATTCAAGCATGCAATGAACAATAAAGAAGGACAGTTATAGAAGGGCAAACAGTTCCATTAAAAAAAAAATCTTCCTATTTTCGGAGGGGTCCCTAACCCGCTTGGAGCTACATACCTTGCCAGCCCCACCCCCTCCCCCCATTTTCCAAATCCTAGATCCGCCAATGGATTAATAAGTGATTCTTGTGTCAAAGAAATTTTGCTGATCTCCCTGATTTAACTATATTTATGGATTATTAAGTCTGCTTTCTTTAGTCTAAAGAATAGTATCTCTCATGCTGGTTGTTGTAATTTATAGATTAATAATTTAGATAGGTTACTAAAAGTAATGGGTTACTTTTAGAAGCTTTACAGTATGTGATTGTCAAGTGATTAACCCTAAAATCTATACTACAGTAAGCAAATATGAATATGTTAATATCATACTAATGAATGACACACACAAACCACAAAAGGAAGAAAGCTTCTTCCGTGTGGGGAGTAGAGGAAGTTTTGCACTTAATGTCACTGTGATTAGCAATTCAATCAGATAATTGGATCAATTATTGTATGATAAGCATTTTTGAGGAAGAAAATGAAAGCATGGACACTTCTTCAGAGTAAGATAATGGAGATTTCCACAGAGGAAGTTAAGTGGGTATTTCCAGTGGGTACTTCCACAAAGAAAGGGAAAGTGGGACCTCCACAAAGTAAGGTAAATGGGAACTTCCCCAAAGGACTTCAAGGAAGTTAAGTGAGTTTTTCCCATGGGAACTTCCACAAAAAAAGGTTAAGTGGGACTTCCACAAAAAAGCCAAAAGTAAAAACTTCCACAGGAGGTAAGTGTGAATTTCACAGTGGTAATCTCCTAGAGGAAGGTAAGCGAGGACTTCTCCAGAGAAAGGCACATGAAAACTGAGGAAGTTAATGAATTTGAAATTTTATGAATGCTTGGGTGCAATGAATTCAACTCAGCAATTTTTTCCATATAAATGGCATACCTGCCAACGCTACCGATTTTGGCGGTAGGCTACAGCTTTTTCGACCTTCCTACCACCTACCGCTTTTGCATGGAAATCTTACCGCTTTTAGAATTTTAGGACCAAAATTAAATTATAGACAATGAAAAGTGTCAAAGACACAAAAGAACACGAAAATATGCAGTAAATTGGCACTAAAAGTGAGCATTTTCAGCGTAGATACACCCAACAACGGAAATTGGGGTGAAATGCCCTCTTTTTCTTTCTTTTTTTTTTGCTCATCAAAGCAAAATCGGGTAAAGCGCTGGTGCACCTGCTTCGCGACGACGAGACGGCCTACCGCTTTCGAGAGTACAAATGTTGGCAGGTGTAAAATGGTATGCCTGTACATTAAAAAAACTTCATGTGATAATCGGGGGCATTGTTGATGCAGTGACGAGGCCCAACTGATCTGAATGGTTAGATTCCAGACAAATGTTATTCTTAGTAAGCACTTTCACAAAACCGCATTTTTGGAATATGAATTTGACACAAGTTCACCATATAGTTCTTAAAAAATAAATCTATGTGAAAAACACATGAATTGGCATGAACACTAAAATAGACTTAGGCACAGTTGGCTAAAGTATATTTGAAGGTATCTCAAAAACTTTTGGTCCAATTTCAAATTTATGGAATTTATAATTGTCTTTTGCTTGGTCAGTCTTAAATGTGTTTTCAAAAGTGAGTTTTAGCTCTTTGTAACAATCAGGAAAACATACCTTCATCTTGAGTAAAAATAAGACGCATGGCTCCAAGTGCCTCTTGAAATTGACGAACCTCTCGAGTTAAATGTAATATTTCCTCCTGATTTGCATATTGAGGTTCGAGAATGTCAGAGTTCAAGCTTGTGGATGAGCTACTTTTTGAGGGTCCTCTTGTTTGGCTACCTATAAATCCTGCAGGAACCATTGTGTCTGGTGTTCTTGTAAGCCGGTTTTCCGATGTCGGCGTTCTCGAGATGACGTCAGGTGGACTGAGAGTGTCACGTGATGTTGTACTCACATCTCCTAGAGAGCTTCTTTGGCTACTTGTGTCACTCTCCTAAATTAAAAAAAGGACTTTTTAAGCATGGCATCATAAGCATAATAGTCATAATGCTGAAATGGATTTTTTGGTCAGGAATTATTTTTGTTGAAATATTCAGTTCTCTGAGACTATCTCGTCAATTGTACACGATGTAATATTATGATTTTTTTTATTAAACCATTTTATTTTTTATTTTACCTTGAAAAACACATCAAAATATTAATAGACTGTACAAAAAATGTAATACAAACAACTCCATGAAACCAACAAGCTTTACCATAGCAACAAAAAACTATACATCAATTAATTGCAGTTATTAAACTTTGAATGCAGTATTAAATCAAATACTACATCATAACATGTGTATTATTCAAACATAGCGAGTTGTGCAATCATTGATTTACACATTATTTTGAATAGAGGTGAAAAAATAACAACAAAGTTATTAAACCTTAATATACAATCACATCATATATACAGTACATTATTAAAATTAGCTCACATTTCTATTAGTGTAAGGATAAAGTATGTCCAAACTCAATATATATGCGGCATATGATAATTTGTGTTTAACTAATATAGGGTGTAACTTGTGCTTCTTCAAGCCCAAGATTAGCGTACATTAACAGAGTTACGCCTTGTACACTTGAATAACCAACCAAAATTCGCAATCGGGCTGTATTGGCCAATCAAATTTGGTTATAAGGTGTTGTTGTCATGATCATAATTTTAAAAGTGTTGAACAACACCAATTTAGAAAGATGTGCATGACTTTATTTTTGTGTGTTAGGATGGGCAAGATGTTGGCCTATTGTGGGAGTGGAAAAAATTGGAAATTTGCATAATCATAATGATGGCATCACATGATGTCATGGCACCCATTTAAATTCAATTTTTCATCAAATCTGTGAAAAGACTACTTTTTCTCCAAGAAATGTTTATTGGATACATTTTTACACTGGATCATAATGCAGACACATACTATGAATAGGAATATCAAAAGTTTGAATGATTTTTGTCATTTTATAACAAAGTAGACACAAATATACGTTTGCGGGTAAAATCATGAAAAAACATGATTTTTTCATAAAAACTACAGAGGGCGGATATTCTGGCAAATGCATTTTTTTTTTAATTGGCAATTTGTCAAGGATGGTATAAAAACTAAAGAGGGTGGGTTTTGCAATAGCCAAGTACTGTATAATAAAATTACAATTTATCATACCCTATCATGGCAGTACTCGGGTAAGGCCGTTTAACAACATTTTTTAACCCCCAGTAGTACTGGGGAGGCAGTGAAAGGGTTAATAAGACATGTCTTACTAGTCATAGAGTAATTAACAGAAGACGGCTTTCATACCCCAATTTCCCAGTGAAAGCACAGACCGACCTGGTGAATGGTCATTTGTTTTTCCTGAAGGCACTGTGGACTAGATCTTACACATTCTAACAGTCCTTATTCCCCTGTTCCAAGTTCATTCTCATAAAACCAAGGGAAGGTTTGAAGGAAATGTTCAGATTCTTATCTTTAAACACCTGTCTGATAGAAGGATATTTAAATCAGGAGATGCACAAGTGTGGAACTCTGTCCAAGGCAATAGATGACATCTATAAATAAAATATGATGATGTGATAATATAGATAAATACACTACAAACGTATAAGGTAGATAAATTACTAGTTAATACTATTAATTAAGAATTCTGGTGCGTTGTATCCTGGAAAAAAATGATAACATATTTGGCTTCAATTGAATTTTAAACCCAGGTTAAAGTAGAAATAAATGCATTTAAAAACAAAACAAGTGTACTTCTGTAGTCAATAGTAAATCATAGCTTCAATTGTAAACAACATACCTGATTGAACAAAGTGTATCCATGAAATTATATCATAGTTGAACACTTAAATGACATGACCTCTTTAAAATTACACAACAACATCCAGGTAGCATCACATTTGACACAAACATAGCAAGACAAAATTATTCAGATGTGGTTCTCAATGTCCGAACCGCAGAGAACACTACGATCTTCAAGTCTCAAGGAATCTTAGTTTGATGATTATTCAAGGAGGTTTTCAACATAAACTGGCAAATTAAGCAAGATTGAATAACGGACTACATGCTGGGACTGAATCACTACGCTTCATGTTTCATAGTTACCAGGATCATGGAGTAAAAGAAATGATGCTAGTCATGGCAAACCCACCAAGTTGTCACACAGGAAGTTAATGAGAAATAAGCAAATAAACAACAGGAAATATAAACAAATACAAAGGAAATTGTTGTATATTTTGTCCAATAACTTCAGTTATATAGATGTCTGAATTTGATAACTGACCTCTCATTTTAAAGCTTATCAAAAATATAATATGGTTTTTACAATAACTCAATTTTGAACTTTCCTACAACTTGGTGATTTTTCGTGACATACCTCAAATATGTACTCCATGCCAGGATAAAAGTTTCTCAGAAAGTGTCACCAAAAACTCTTGGTATGATCTTTTGCTATACATACAGTAGATAAAATAAAAGTTTTTCTTCAAAGTAACAGAATTTGGCAAATATTTGAAAATTACAATGATGTCAGATTTATTTTTATCCAATATCTTATAATTTAAAGGCCTAGTTCCTTCCACATTTTTTTTTGTCAAAAATAATATTCTAAAATTTAAATTTCGCTATTCAAATTTACAATACTGATCTGCCATGTTTATGTCATTTTATTATTCAAACATTTCAAAATGCAAAATAAGAAATATACTTTAATTTTTTGGGTGGACCATAAAAAAGTAGATGAATCTGTATTATGCTGTACTTCTGTGAAATCTAGTCTAAATCTAGTAACCAACAGCGAGGTACTATAATGTTTGACGTGCATGCCATGTGCAAAAACATCACTTACAATGGAGAGAATAGATCCCAAGATATGAGCATTTGAAATTTTCATGTACGGAAATATAGTTCTGAGAAAATCTCAATATGTAAAGCAATCTAAAAATAAACAAAAAAAGACTATATATCTCAGAAAATCTGCATGAAGGACACTTACAGGCCCATACCCAGGGGGGTTCCTGGGGGTTCATATGAACCCCCCTATATCAGCGAACCCCAATATCAAACCATTTTTCCTAGTTTTGCATCTGTAAATTTGCCCTAAAACTGTGCAAAAAATATATATATTTGGTTTTAAAAGGGGGGCCCGGGTCTGTTGGGTCCCCCCTTGGATCCGCACCTGAATATGCCAAATAAACAGTATTAGAGTGTAGATAGGCTCCGTTCCCAGTCCCCAAAGGGGCGTATTCCCTTGACCCCACCGGGGCCCTTAGGTGAACCTCCCTTTAGGAGTACCTATACAGGCCTGACACTTATCTGTATGAAAATTAACCTAGAAAGTATATTATAATTAAATATAAGCACCATATTACTAGTGGTTCAGGTTAAAATTGAATTTCTCAAAAATTTGACACCAGGCCTTAATTTTTTTTGCAGTTAGACCTCACATTTATGTTGGCTTGAATAAGACCGTTAAAATCCTAGCAAATACAGGTCTATTTACCAAGTTGTATGAAAAGTTTTATGACCAATAGTCAGTGCAATGAACTTATACACAAATATTGACAGTGTCATTAAAGCAGCTACAGCACACAACAGCCTATTCTTAGAAAGGAAATAACTTTACTTTAATCCAGCAAATAATGGTCCGAGTTAGTATTGTGAAAGGCAAAGCAATATGTTGACATTCAATGCATGATCTTATGATACTAGTTGTATTTGAGTGTTTGATTTCTTTCTGTTATTAGGGAGCCTTCTCTACATGTCTGAATCTTTCAATTTTTTAGACTTAAGCCACTTTCACAGAGAAAATATTGCAATGTTACCATTACCATTCTGACATTACTGCCCAGTCTAAAATCAAATTTTGGTAATATAACATTTTCTTAGTGAAAGGGTCCAAGCGTAAGGTGCAAAATTGGCAGTCTAAAGCCCTATTCACACTGGACTTATTTCGGTAAAACTAACAGACTCGTCGGTTAGTTTGACCAAAAAAAGGGCTGTGTGAACAGCCTAGAAAATGTAGCTCTAAAACTAACCTCATCTGCCGGTATTTCCGGAGTAAAATCTGCTCGGTAAAACTTACCAAGCAACTTTAACCGACCTGGAAAGTCCAATGCGGACAGCATAAACTTACCGAGTCATGTTACAGAATGGCCTTGATTGGTCACTAATACCCCATTCAGACTAGCATTGCATTGCGATCGGTTGTAGCAATTGTGACAACCAATCACACCCAATCGGAAAGTAAAATCGTGTATGAATGCTCACCAATAGTAATCGATTGTAATCGATATCGCAAATTGTTACTCGTTGCGATCGGTTGTTACAATCTTTATTACTCCCGATTACCACGGAATCCGATCGCAACGAATTCCACAGGCACTGATTGGCTGGACTGGCTGAGGTCAGGACACCCTTTATCGGCGAATGAATTACGACAACACATTCTGTGAGAAACTGTTACAAAGTAAAATGTGTGTATGAATGCGTTTGAAATTTGCGACTGGTTGTGATTACCACCGATTACATCACAACCGATTGCAATGCGATATTTGCAATGGTAGTCTGAATAGGGTATTAGGCAATCCATGAGTTATGACAATGAGTAATATGTTTTATTTTACAGGTTTTACCATGTACCTTATGATAAATCTAACCATGAAAAATAATCCAAGCGCGAACAGCGGCAAAATTTACATTTAAAATGTGGTCTTGTCTTTTTTTGTCCAGGATTACACATAAGTACCTATAGGAAGCTATGTAATTTATTTTCATACATGAAGCCCCCGTCCATGGTTAAATTGTAGGTATATGCGGTACATAAAACATCAAGGCACTAAAATAGTACCATATTCGCCCCCTATGCCATTCATAAGAAACGGGTCTAAATCAAAAGTTTTCTAATATTTTAGCCCTAATTATTAATTTAAAATATATTTACTTTCATCACTTACAATCCGACGGTAAAATACAGTACATTACTATAAAACCACCACTGACTTCCCACTGCCGGAGGCCAAGGCCCCCTATCAGGGACCATGGCCTCCCATCGGGCAAATCCTTGTGCCACTACTGAGGGGGCTTAGTGCAAAAATCAAGAAGTGTTTTCTGGGTATCTGAGAGGCAATTTCCACAGATAATTTATTGCAAAAAATGAGTTTTATGTTAAAAAAATAATCATCCAAATCAAAAGGGTCTGGGTCAGGTGGATCTGCGCCTTATTCAAACAACTTTTTAACCTACATGATATGTCGATGTGAATGCATCATCAATTTCAGGTTCACTTGCCAGAGATGTAGCGATACTTTCTGTCCTATTACGAAAACAGGGTGGCGAAGATATCAATGTTCTCATACTAAGCTTCATCATGGTGTTTTTTTTAACAGATACAAATCACAACATATTATTATCCAAAACTTTCAGGAGAATGATTTCAAGTTTTACCTGGTACTACATTTACATGTCCAATCATTATACAGTTCTGAATAAATATTACAGTATCATCTTTACCCTGGTAGTCTTTAGAATGTAGATTTACAATAAAAAGTTTACATCAATAATACAAATGGCCAATGATTAAACATCCTAGTTTCATCATGGTGAAAAAAAAAACAGGAAAAGGTACTACTCATACCATCAAAATCCTTGACAATATTAACATTGAGTTTTTTTTATTATAAAATATAAAGGTTTGTCATTCCATTGAGTGGGTACGGTTTCCAATCCAGTTATGTCTGAAGTTTCACTTCATACTAAAGCAAAAGTGTCTTGTGTTTTTAATACCCTTCCATCCATTGAAGCAGAAACTTTTTCAGAGTTATTGAAAAGATCACAAGATACAAAATTGCAATTTATTGTTAACTTTTGAAGCTTGTATAAAAACACAAGACACAAAAATACAATTTGTTGTTAAGTTTTGAAGTAAATACACTTTTTTGTTTAAAAAAAACAGGAAAATTACTACTCGTACTATAGTATAATCAAATGAGAAACAAGTGATTATTTTGCTGGAGCAGATACAGTATTTCTACAAATATAGAATATGTCAAAATTTTGATATGGTAAATCAAAAGCAATAACAACAAGGAACTGATCACAAAACAAGGCACAAAATTGCTGTTAACAGTACTAATAATGCTGAATTTTTACACCATACTATAAAACAACTTCATATTTTTCCAGATGCAGGTTTAAATCCATGAATACTGATGACAACACCAAACAATCCAAGTATGAAACAAGACAAGAAAAATTTTATGTTAACTTGCTTCAGATGTAGATAATATCCATATTCATGAATATTGTTTCAGATTCAGAACCACGTAAAAATAATTAATTCCAAATGCCCGATGATAACAATAAACAAAAAGTACGAAAGAAGAAACAAAAACACAAACTTAAAATGATCTGTCAACTTGCTAAGCAGGGATTCTTTCAGATGTTAATTACTGCCAAACATTGTACTTTATACCTGAGCAACTTATCAAAATGTCTGATGAAAACAATGAACAAACAAGTACAAAAATAAAACAAAACAATACACAAAAATTAAAAATTAGAGCTGTTTACTGGCTCATGTCTTAACCGATAATGAAATGCTTTTGTTTACAATGTTATGACAGATATGAGTATGAAATATTTTTTATATGAAGTAGCCTGAGGGTAAAAGACACCATTAGTGCATACCGATGATCTCAGGCTGGTTCATCTGAGTAATTTTAACCCGCATGTTGAAAGAAGCATTTACTGAGGAGTCGATGACATCCAGGGCCCTGCTCTAACAATGCATTTTTTCAGGGACACAAAAAATAATTTTTACCACAAAATGGGCTAATGACATGGTTGTATAACAAGGAAGGATAAGGTATAGCATTCCGATGATACCACAGTTTGAAGAGCCCTGATACCACAGTTTGAAGAGCCCGATGCCGACTGTGAGGGTTAACCACATACGAAAGATGTAAAAACAAAATTTAAAATTCCATGACGTATGATGAACTTGTGCATAAATAAAACTGTCCTATAAAATTGAATAGAATGAAAAAAAAAAACAACTGAGTAAAAACATTTGAATAACTAGCAAAAGAGAGGTTCCCTATTATTATAAATATTGTTTACACTATAATTTCAGTTTCATTAAAGTTTCATTAAATTCAATTTTATTCACGAGAGATGCCATTACCTTAAAAAAAACTCAAACCTGCCAACCATACTGATTTAGGCCTTACTGTAGGCTAGTCCTTTTTCGACTTTCCTACTGCATACCTGGCAATCCTACCGATTTTGGAGGTAGGCTACCGCTTTTTCAACCTTCCTACTGCCTACTGCTTTTCCATGTTAATCCTACCGCTTTTTGAAATGTAATAGAAATGTACAAAAGGGAAACTGTAACATCCACCCAAAAAATCCACAAAAAAATCCAGCCTAATTCCCCCAATATCGAGAATCAGGGCGAATTAACCTTTTTTTATATTTTGCTCATCAAAGTACAATGCGGCAAGATGAGGACGCTGGTCCATTTGTATTCAACCATCGCTTTTGAGCCTACAAATGTTGGAAAGTATGCTGTCTATCGCTTTTGCATGCTATTCGTACTGCTTTTTGAAAAATTTAACAGAAAATTACATTAGAATGTACATACAATTTATAAGAAAATCCTCAAAATAGGTACAAACTGGGCAAAAGAATGAGCGAATAGAGACTTACAAACCTGTAAGAGATGCCAAAGATGCGAAATTACCCTATTATTTGCTTGTCACCTTAAAAATTGAGACACCGGTGGTGTGGTGTTCATACCCCTTCAATGCAGACAGGAAACAGCATGGTAGAATACACTGTACCACTTTTGACATACCTGCCAACATTTGGTATGTCGAAAGTGGTACAGTGTATGTAGGAAAAAATGTACTCCCCAAAGCCAACTGTCTTGAAAATTATTTTTATTAAACCAGACCTTTCTTTAAGGCCTCAAAAAAATAAAATCATTGTTGTAAACTTTACTCTCTTTAATAAGAACTTTTAGGAAACTGAACAATTTGTTAAAAAATGTTTGTTATATGCAGACAATATGGATGGTTCTAAATTTATTTTTTACAAAAAATTCATCTAAGCATGAAGGAAACAGTTATATTCTCAAACCTAACCCTCAGAAAAACCAAATTAATGCTAAACCAGGCGTTTTTTTAATTAAATTCCCAAAAAAATGAAATAAACAAACAGTAAACTTTACTCTCTTTTCGGGAAACTAAACAATATGGAAAGCTCTAAATTTTATTTTTATGAAAAATCCTCCTCTAATCATGTTAAAAAATGCATTGTTATGCAGACAATATGCATGGTTCTAAATTTATTTTTACAAAAAATTCATCTAAGCATGAAGGAAACAGTTATATTCTCCAAACCTAACCTAAGAAAAACCAAATCTAATAAACCAGGCATTTTTTAAATTAAATCCCCAAAATAATGAAATAACAAACAGTAAATTACTCTCTTTTGAAAAACTGAACAATATGGAAGGCTTAAGTTTATTTTTAGGTCCGCGCGAAGTTGCGACCATAACTTTAAAAGCGTCCAGCGTCGCCAGATATGCTTGAAATTTTGTACACATAAATTAAAACCCATTCCCAACAAACGTTCATCTCCCTTTATCAAGTTAGACCCAGGGTGTCCCCTACACTCACTAAACCAAAAACGCATTTCGTCAAGTAGTGTAAAATACGGTTAATTTCAACAAGCACATGAGTATTATATTTTTTTTTTTATATTTATAACTTATTTAACCAGGATGGCATTTCAGTGGCATATACCCTATTAAAAAATTAATAAAGCTAAATGCACTGGTTTTCAAATGGTCCTGGGTATGAGTAGCTCGGTTGGTTAAGACATGTTTAACATGACCGTTCTACAAAAGCGAAGGTCATTGGATCGATTCCCACGACGTTAGGCTCTGGCTATTTTAAAAAAAAATTTTTGTTCGGATGCACATTCAAATTATGTGAAATTATTTATCTTAATTTACTCTTTCAAATATTTTCCTGCAAAATCTACTACCTTAAAACGTAAAATCATGCGACGTGGTCTAATAGTGCTATAGTAATTAATAATTGAAAATGTATTTACATCCCGAAATCGCTTTGGAAGCGCGGACCTGGTGAGCGGTCGCTCTTGTTATGAAAAATCCTCCTCTAAGCATGGAGGAAACAATTAAAGGCCCACTCCTTCCAAAGTTCAATTTTGTCACAAAATTATTATTCTAATTAAAACTATTTTGTATTAAAATGTATAAATATTTTAATACTAATCCTTCATTTTATTACTTCAAAACATTAAAAAAAAAATGCAAAACAAGAATAGAATTTGATTCTATGCTTGGATCTTATTAAAGCGGAAAAATCTGTTCCCAGACGTTCTAAAATTCGGGAGATTTTTTAAAGTGTGCCCTCTTTTTTAAAATACTGTGCCTTCTACTGCATTTTATGACAGAAGGACCAAAAAACAGGCCAGAAAGGTGTTAACTAGCGCAAATGAATTACAATAAAATTAGAATGATTTACGCAATTTTTTATTTTAAAAGTACTGTATTTATTGATTAAATGTTACTCTAACCCAAATTATGGTGCTAGAACATGGTTAAATTTTAACAAAAAATCGGGAGTTAAAATTTCGGAAGACTCCTGGACAAATCGGGTGGGTTGGAACCTCTGTGTTACTTGGCTTCTGTGAACTGTCTAAATCTAGTAATCTTCGGTGAGTTATATGTGATGTAGGTGCCGGGTGCAAAAACAATGGAGAGAATAGGTAACATCCACGCAGTTAAATCTATGGCTTACTACCTTAGCAACAGAAAATTATCAACGAAACCATGTCTAGCCTACTGTAAAAGAGTTCGGTAACTAGCTTTTTCTACTCAAGATTAAAACTAAAAATGTATGCAGGAAACTATGTTTAATTTTTTAGAAATAATAAACATGTGAATTTTTATTTTTTGGGTAGATCTTGGAAGGAATGCCCCTTCCTGGCTTGAGTTTCATTCCTAGTGGAGTCCCACAGGGAAGTGTCATTGGCCCAATATTATTTCTGATCTATGTATCT
>JAOTQE010064855.1:0-17937 GCA_025631205.1 Nesometra sesokonis
TAACCATAGTCTGTATCCTTATATCCTGCGAATTTTTATTTATTTATTTATATTGTTCTGATTAATTTTCTTGCTGTAAATATTGTTAAAACCTATGGACTTGTTCTGAAATAAAATTGAAATTGAAATTGAATATTGAAATTAAATTGAAATTGAATTTAGGGGTAGCAAGTTATTGACTGTGCAACATAGTCCACTGCACCTTTGATTCGATTTGAATTCGAATTGGCGCAATATAAATACCTAAATATTATATTATATATTATTATTTTTAAATCCATTATCTCGTATATTACTTAATACATCAACATTTGCCGCCAATTTGGACGGGTCCTCATGTTTTTTTAATCGACAGAGACTCTGTCTTAGATATGTACAAAATGATGAGTTTTTGAACATGTAGCCAGTGTTCTTATAAACGAGTGGCAATGACATTTCATGTTGATAAAAAACACGGTCTATCTGTATGGAGAAATTGAGATTTCACAGAAGTAATCCGTTAGAGGGATTTTAAAATTAAAGTATCATGCATTGATGTAACCTTCAATCAACATAATTTTACCAATTTTCTACCGTTTTCAACTTTGCAAAAAAAAGCAATCTAAAGCAGAGAATGGACACTGATAAATGGTGAATTTGAACCATTTTATTTTATGCTAATTACATTATAATGACACAGTCTATACCTCGTAACAGATTGAAAATTTTGACTTTGCACTTCAGTACTACGTCTTTCTCTACTGTGATGTATCTTTTTATTGTCTGAATTAACAATTTAACGGATAAAGTGCTACGAAGGTCAAATGATTGGAAATTATGTTATGTAAATTACGTCAGATGTACCTCCTGGTGGATTTAAAGCACGCTTATTGGGTTCTTTGCTACCTTGTTTCTATCTACTCACACGTGTTTAAAGCCAATTTTTAGAAGGTATATGGAGTTTTGAAATGTATTGTGGACGTATGATGTCATAGGTATGGAATTTGTAATTACAATAGATTTATTTGGTTTTTAGCACCATGTTTCTATCTATTTATAAGGTATTTATAGTGTTAAATCCAATTATTTATAAGATATATAGGAAGATTCTTAACTCCATTTGGCGGCCAATGTATGACACCATATGTATGTATTTTTTGGTTAGAAATTATTTTTGTGTTCTTTGGTACCATGTAGCTATCTACTCGTAATGTATTTATAGTGTCTGAGAACAATTATTTAGCAGATTTAAAGATTTAAGCAAATTAGTTGGAGGTAATTTTGATTGTATGATGTCATATGTAAGTAATTTTGTACATATACTAGCTTTATTTTATTCTTTGGTGCCATGTTTCTATATATTCGTAAAGTGTCTAAAACCAGTCGTTTGGGAGATATAGGAAGTTTCTAAATTCCATTTGCGGTAATTTTGAAGGTATGAGGTAACAAGTATGTAATTTGTATTCATAATAGGTTTTTGGTTATTTGGTACCATGTTTCTACTTAAAATATATTTATAGTTTCTAAAATCAATCGTTTAAGATACAAAATGCTTAAACACTCAATTTTTAATGTATGACGGCATATTTATGTAATTTTTGATTGAATATAGGTTTTTTGGTGTTTGGTACCATATTCCTATTTACTCTTAATGTATTTATATTGTCTAAAACAAACCGTTTAACAGATATATAGAGCTTCAAACATTGATGGTCATTTTTACTTTATACTAATTAACCACCTTCTAGATGTCGGATTTTGTCTTAATTTTGGATATGATGCATAGTTGGACCATATCAACAAGATAAAACAAAAATAAATTCTGCTGTAATTACTTCTAGGTTGACCCTAAAATTGGACTTATCTTTAGCGTAAGGGATTTCCCAAACGATAAACCAACGGTACTGGGTCTGGACAATAACGTTCCGATTCCAAGACAAGACATTGCATTCATAGAAGTATTGATGAAGAGAGCCTATCTAATGGTGGCAATTGAGTGGCCCCAAGACCAGACTAAACTTCGATTTGAGTGGATACATGGATTGAAAAAATTTTAAAGATAGTGGAACAATGTATTATTAATCATTATTAAAATATTTAAGTATTGTATTTATGTTTGATAGTGATTGTAGTTTAATCTAGTAGTGCTAAATTAAACATATTAAATTATTATAATATTATCATTAATATTAGAATTCAAAAATAAAAATAAAAATAAAGTAAACGATAGATAGAAAGATGAAAAGGCAATCCAAAATAAGTGATTAAAAATCATTGTAAAATGATTATAGAAAATTTTGGCGTTGATTATCAGGGGTCAAGACGCTTGCCTGTCACGTTTCAAATTCAGCGATTCCACATTTTCTTTGTATGAAAAGAGTAGAAGTTTAGTAAAAATTGGTTATATGTAGCGTAAGGGATTTCCCGAACCATGAACGGTACTGGGTTTGCACTATAGCGTTCCGGCTCCACGACAAGAATTTCATTCGTAGAAGTAGTGTTGAAGACAGTCTACCTAATGTTCTATCCAAGTCATAAAAGTATGGTAATCATAACTTTTCAGACAGTGTCATGATGGAAAAATATAGAAGATTGAAAATCAATTTGGGTTCATTATAAATTGTTACAATTATTGCGGTTTGAAAAGGCGAAACCAAAAAAACTTTTCCCAATAAATTTACCACAACTGCCAAAGCAGTAGAAGTTGTAGGTATGCATTCCACTGTGCATACCTGAGATCGATGAATTAAAAAATCACGAATACTCATTAGATTATCTCAGAGGCTTAATAACGCTATTGAATAAATTTATGTTATAAAGTGTTTTTTGTGATCTTAAGTTTTGTAGATATCCCTTCAGAGACGATATAATTTAACAGAAGATTTGGTAAACTTACACATTGGAATAAAACAGGGAGCTAAGTCCCATCGAAAGTGATGTAAAAGATGCATCCATTTGAATGGGTATATTTAGGTCGGCGAATACTTGTTCAAAATAAGCCATTTCACGGCTTCAACTGCGCATGTGCGTGACTAAGGTCATATCACACGGACCTCCAACCAACCAATCGCAAGTCATGTTTCTGCATTTTTGTATTACTTGACCTGGTTCACTTTGGTACCGCACATGCTCAGTTGAAACCGTGAAAAGGCCGTGATGGGGAGTCGAAATTAGAAGAGACACGTAATCAAACTGGGCCCCTTAAGAAAATACCGCTTGTATTCAAACGTGTGAATACAGTATTTAAAAATATTGTACTCACACGTTTGATTAATGTATATTAGACTATGAATAAATCCTACGTCTTACTTATTTTGCAAGTTGGTCCTGTAAAACCATAGGGGCAGTTACAGCGTTCAACGCCATCATAATAACAAAGGCCTCCATTTTGACAATCCAGACTGCATGGAATCTCTGTAAAGATAACGTCACAACAAATCAAACCTGGCTTATACCAAGGAATAACTCCTTGCTTATTCATTAAATCCATCAGATTGTTTTTACTATCAAAGTTCAAAGAACGTCTTAGGTTGTCTTCAGTGAATAAATACTAAAAAAGCACTCTTGATAAGCCTTATCAAAGTGGCAGCCAGTTAACTGGATGACATGCAAATACTGCGTATCGAGTTTTGTGTTTTCAAAATATTTTTATTTTTTTTATTATAACCCATATTTGTACCTTAATTACCCTCGCCTTATGGAGGGAAGTACTGCAATGCGTTGTATCTATGTCTGTCTATATACTGTATGTCTGTTTACTCCAATACTATTGGTTCAATTTACTTCAAATGCTCAGATAATGTAGGAACCAACTGGGTTATTGCCCCCCATAAATCCAACCATGCTAATAAGAAATTTGGGTCAAAGATCATTAAGTGGTCATTATGCTAAACTTACCTAAATTAGTTTTCAATAGACCTGCCAACTCATTAGATTTCATAGAATTTTAACCCAACATTCTAATGAATCTCCAGCTCTCCCGATTGAATGTAATTTTCGATTTCCCATATTTTATAAGTACTGTAATCTCCTCCAAAATATAGGCGAGGGTGTAATCGTTTATGATTACTTTGTCTTGTTCATTATGATAATTGCACGCGTGCGTTTAGTGGTGTCGTATGACATTAAAAGACATCAGCAGCTTGACCTTTTGCATTTTTAAATTTTCGCCCAGTTTTAGAAATGACAAAAATATTATGGTTAAAACTAATTCATTTATATAAAATGTGGATTTATAATATATAATTATATTATTCATAACATGCTTACATAATTTTTTGGCAACAGGAGTGCAGACGTCCAATATTATTGAAAGATACTCAATGTAAAATTATGCTAATCCATCCTAGTAAATTATAACACTTTCTTCTTAAAATAACAAAATATTGAATGTCGTGGGGTGAGGTTCTGTAATGACACTAAAAAGTCAAATGTAAAACAAATGTATTGTACAAATGTCCTATTAATTAAAGCCTATATGAACTGTTTAGTGGCCACAATTATTGCAACTAATACAGATCTGTTTTCTTAACTGTTTCAACGTTTATCATACCTGTTGTTTCCAACGGTTCTGGCAATGTCGTATGGTGAGGGTCTGTAATGACACAAAAAATGTAAATGTATAAAAGTCAAAACAGTATTATATAAATTCCAAACAAATGTATTGTGTAACAGCCTAGATCCAGACTATTCACAGAAGTTTTTTTAATAGAATTGTTAAGTGACCACAATTATTACAAAAAAAAATACAGCAGATTTTTCTGAACTGTTTCAACGTTTATCATACCTGTTGTTACCAACGGTTCTGGCAATGTCGTAAGGTGAGGGTCTAAAATACATGACACTGTAAACAAAACAACGGGTTTGAAACAACTGTTCCAACCAATAATACAATTCTCCAAAAAGGTCCGGCGCCCTCAATTATTATCTCACATTGTCCAGGTGCTTACCAATTGCTGTGTTTTTGCGTACGGGACAAATAGCCTGTACAGAGGTACTATTTTCAATTCATTCATGTGAAATTGTTGTTGTTGACCATAAAAGATAAATGATATACTCGACCTGGAAATTGGGAATAATAGGGCACAGGGCACCGGCTGCATAATCAGATGTTCCGACAAGCTAATAAAACAGAGGCTATAAATTGACTTATTTAAGGCCTGTTTTACATAATGTAGCGACAGCCATGTTCAAAACGCCACAAATTATGTTGATTATGCCATTTAAACCTTATTTTGGGTTAATGCTGGCGCCAGCTGGTGACCAGGGGATCCAGGACCCCCGCCGGGGAAGGCTGCCCCCGTCGGGGAAGATTGATCATATTTGACCATAAAAATTTATCAAACGTTTATCATACCTGTTAATTGTTACAAACAATATTATACAATTCCTAACAAATGTATTGTATAACAGCCTAGATCAAGACTCTTCACAGAAGTATTTTTAAAAGAACTGTTTTGAGATTTTAAAACTTTGAAACTTGAACTGACCACAATTAGTGCAAAAAATACAGCAGAATTTTCTGAACTGTTTCAACGTTTATCATACCTGTTGTTACCAATGGTTCTGGCAATGTCGTAAGGTGAGGGTCTGTAATGACACAAAAATGTACAAAATGTCAAAACAATATTATACAATTCCAAACAAATATATTGTATAACAACCTATATCCAGACTATTCACAGAAGTATTAAGAACTGTTAAGTGACCACAATTATTGCCAAAAAATACAGCAGGTGTTTTTGATCGGTTTCAACATTTATCATACCTGTTTTTTCCAATGGTTCTGGCAGTGTCGTGGGGCGGGGTCTGTAATAATCTTATAATAATCTTTATTTGAATCTATACTTTTTAATCAGTGGCACACGGTAACGGTGCGTTCATAAATATAAAATACATGACACTGTAAACAAAACAACGGATTTGAAACAACTGTTCCAACCAATAATACAATTCTCCAAAAAGGTCCGGCGCTCTCAATTATTATCTCACAGTATCCAGGTGCTTACCAATTGCTGTGTTTTTGCGTACGGGACAAATAGCCTGTTCAGAGTTACTATTTTCAATTCATTCATGTGAAATTGTTGTTGTTGACCATAAAACCGGTTAAAGATAAATGATATACTCGACCTGGAAATTGGGAATAATCCTCCGAAAAGGAAACGTCGAAACACTTTTATTGTTCTGATTCTTCAATAATACTATAAAGAAAATTATGATCCCCGCGGCAACCAAATCTGTATGCTGAACATCAAACAATACTATAAATAGATGTCAAGGGTCCAGGTCAAGGTCAAATAATAAAAATAAAAAGCACAAACAGGAAAGACCCGTGAACATATACCCTATTTTTACCTTGTTTTTTCCCCGATTTTTGCCTTAACGGGCCTGTAAGAAACAGACACGCCAAAACAAAAAGGCCTACCTCTGACGAGGCAATCGCGATGACGAATGTTAATTTTGACAATAGAGAGACAAACAAGCAAACAAACAAACAAACAAACAGACAGAGAGACGGACATAATGAAAATAATATTCCACTGGCAATCTATGACCCAGGACATAATGAATGAAGAAAAGATTCTGTAGGTCCCATTATTTAGTTTTTGGTGAACGCGCAAGAACTAAGGACAGGTGTTTAGGCAAACAGAAGATAATAATTTAGAGGAGCACTTATGTAGTTGTATACCAGCCAACTTGTTATAAGCTTGTGCACAGGACAACAACCACAGGACACCGGCTGCCTAATCAGATGTTCCGACAAGCTAATAAAACAGATGCTATAAATTGACTTATTTAAGGCCTGTTTTACATAATGTACCGACAGCCATGTTCAAAACCCCACAAATTATGTTGTTTATGCCATTTAAACCTTATTTTGGGTTAATGGTGGCGCCAGCTGGTGGCCAGGGGAGCAAGGATCCCCGCCGGGGAAGGCTGCCCCCGTCGGGGAAGATTGATCATATTTGACCATAAAAATAGAAAATAGACACATAAACAAGAGACAAAACAGGGTTACAAGGACACAAAGAATGGGACGCGCCGCAACAACAATTTTTTTGCTTGTCAAAGGAAAACCGGTAACCACGCCCATCCAGACCTTGGATAATTTAAATTTAAATATGCTATGTGAGCGTACGTACCGTACCACCTTCCCCACACAATGGAAAAATATCAACTTTTTTCATTATTGCAACCCAATTTTAAATATTTTGGATTCGGTCTTGATTTTCCAGCATGAGACTCACAGACTGTGAGTAAAAGATGGCATGTATATGTTTTGGTTATTATAAAAGTGTTAAAAAAATGGATTAACTATACATACCTGTTGTTGTCACTGGAACTGAAAAAGAAAAGGAACACTCATGTTAACTCATGTTTTCATTTTTTCCACGAAATGATAAAACAATTCATTTTTCACAATGAGAAAGCATATTTATTGATTAAATATTTGGTAATTTTTGGAGACAATAATTAAGGTTTCTTTGTATTTTGTTGCATTTTTAAAAGATAAATACAGGGCATATCCAGACTTTGGAAAGATGCTTACAGCTGAAGAGTCTAAACTAACTCAGCAACCCCATGTGGCAAAATGGTAGAATGGTACCTCTAGATTCCCAAAATTTTCGGTCTCTGAAAGTGTTCAAATTTGTTAAAATCGTGGTATGACTATATTATCATATCTAGGGAAACGACAAACAAAAAACACTAAACACATCAGCTATCGAATCCCACGAAAGTTTGTTAGGATGATTCAAGCATTGTACGAAAATAGCGAGTGTGCAGTATAAGGAGGAGAAAAATCCACATGGTTCAAAGTGAAAACTTGAGTGAAACAGGGAGATGTAATGTTTAGCTTTTCTTAATTGTTATTGGTTAGATAATGAGAAAAACAACAGAGGTTAAGAGTACCGGAGTAAGCTGGAAATTTATGAACAAGTTAGAAGATCTAGACTTTGCAGATGACATTGCTTTACCTTCACCAACCTTTCAATGTATGAAGACAAGTTACTCGGATGAATCAAATTTCTACAAGAACTGGCTTAAGAATTAACAGAAAGAAAACTGAAGTACTAAGGATTAACAGTAGATTAGTCAAAAAAATCAGGGAACAGTTAACTGTTCCCTGATAAAATCAACATCGATGGTGAAGAGTTAAATAAGGTAGATACATTTACGTTAGGAGCAACAGTCAGTGCAGGAGGCGGTGGAGGGGATGACATAAGCAGCCGAATACTCAAAGCCATGGCAACATTTACAAAGTTGAATAAAAATTTGGAAAACAAACATTAGTCTGAAAACAAAGATAATGTTATTCAAAACATTGGTAAAATCCGTTCTTCTCTATTGAGCTGAGACCTGGAAAATCAATGAACATGACAACCAGAAACACATTATTATTCAGGTGCCTGCGACGGATTCTTCGAATAAGATGGCCATTTATGTTATATCAAACGAAAATCTACTAAAAATTACCAAAGTGAAAAGAGTAAACGGACAGACCATGATTAAAAGATAGAAATTAATTGGCCATGTGATAAGAATTAAAACCAATATCCATTGTATAACACCAATGTCATGGAAACCAGAAGGTAGGATAAGGGTCGGGCGGCCCAAGACTACATGGCGAAGAACAGTGGAAAAGAGAGAGGTTATCCAAGATGGAGGACATGGAGCCAAGCAAAACAAACGGCCGTTGATGATAGAACCAAATGGAGCATTTTTACTTCAGCCTTATGGGCCACGAGGCCCGAAGAGGATAGGATCGGTAAGGTTAGGTACATAACTATAAAAGGTAGGTAAAAGGAAGCCCACTGAAGCCTAAAACACCTAATAAGGCCATAGAAGATTAGAAGATTTGCATTAAATAAATAATATATAAAAATAACAAATATATATACCGTAATTTATGTCGTGGTCAGACTATGCATTTTAGAGATGTTTTGTTTACTTTAAATAAATGGACTAATACAACTAATAATAACAGGAGAGTTAGTACCGATACTCACCACAAAGTCCACACAACGCTGGACAGTTCACTGGGACGTAAGGTGTTTCCGGATTTGTACACCATGAAACCGGCCATCCCGGTTTAGCTCCACAGTCCGTATGCGTATCCTTACATGGGGCTAAAATAGAGAGAGAAAAAAAATGTGTGTTATTGTCTTGTCAAGTAAAATTATTTATTTTCGACTACCCCAAAAATTGTATTTTTCAAATAATTGTCACAAAACCGTGAGCCGGATAAAACTTGTCCCAGCTGTCTTTAACAGTTATTTTTATTTACACAGTTCCCTTCATAACTATAAAACAATATTCAAATCCGATTTTAGATCATCTAAGAAAAAGACATCTAAAGGCCAGTAATCTATTACCTACAAAGGCCCTCAAATTTGAAATAAAATCCCTGATGACATTAAGAATATTAATTCCATAAATTTATTTAATTAAGCAATATATCCTTGAGAACAATGGTGTTTAAATTTGTTTTATTCCATACCTTAGAGTGCTAATTGAACAGATTGTACTATTTTATATAAAATACTGTGAAAAATATAAAAATCAATAAAATAATATAAACTAAAAATAGCAATATTGTAAATCATGTTTACATAGTATGGGTATGAAGCGTCTCACTTACACATAGAGCCAAGATAATATCTTGGACTTGCACAGTTTATGGGCCCTAACCTTACGGTTTTTCCATTAATATATCATAACATGCTATTATTCTATCCTTTATCATCTTTCCCATTTCTATGATCATCTCATCCTTAATATTTTCTTGGTGAAAAGTGAGGTTTTTTTGTAAGTCCTCCCCGAGTTTATAGTCTCTCTACCAAAATTGTGTAACTTCCTCACATCCTTTAGAAGAGATGATAAAATGACCAGATCTCGAATCTCATCATGTCTACATCATTAAGCAAAGATGGTTTAAGGAGGATTTAAGAGGGCCTGACCGGCCCCGGCTCCTTTCGGAAAGAAAAATATATCAATATTATTAACAATGTCTATAAAACAAAAATATGCAGCAATCACAAGACAAGAACTGATCCCTTAACACGCCCCTGCGGTCATTTCCGGACATCTAAAGACCAAGGATGTATAGATGATGAGATCGAGAATCTTGTCATCTTATAAACTCTTCTGAAATGTGTACACATGTTGAAATCCAGGATCTGCTCATTTAATCATCTCTTCTGAAGGATGTATAGATGAATTAAGATCCATGATTTCGTCATCTAATCATCTATCCTCCTAAAATATACATGATGAGAAAGAATATCACGGCATCATATTTTCGCGTCGAAAGTTCCAATATTCCTGCCAATCGAAAAAATTTAATTTTCAGGATTATCGAAAACTCCATTTTAAATCACCGTATTTGTTATTTACAATCAACAGAAAAACAAGGTTCAATTTTTAGGAACAAGTGTATATTGAAATATACATACCTGAACAGTCTACGCCGGTATAGCCATCTGCACAATCGCATGAACAATCTAACAGATCAAGATTTCCACCATTGTAACATATCACTCTGCATTCTGTGAAAATAAAACAAAATTGGTTACTGACCATGTCAAAAATTACCCGGCTGCAATTACTGCAGTAATTCAGTTAAAATAGTATTAATTCAGTAGCTGAAAGGGATGGAAACACCATTGTGAATCCATACAGCCACCAAAGACAACATAATGGCACTTCAGTAACTGCTGTATATATTTTTGCTTATGTACGCTGTATTAGAACCAGATTCTAAATTGGGGGTATTATTTTAATACATAAATTGGTTTTGACCTTACATAGAGGCCGTCGATAGCGCCAATTAATCGCAAATCAATTAATTAAAACTATTTCGATAGAGGTGATATTTTGAAATATTTATACAGCGTAGGCCTACCTTGAGTGGGATGTTGTCTCGAATATAAGGTCAAGCCAAGAAAATGAAGCATGGATTGCTTCCTAAAGCAGAAATGCGATTGCCTGCCCTCAACCATTGTCTATTATTTTAGGAGAATTCACTAATGCTTTCAGAAATAATTGCTAAATTAAACAAAATACAACAAATTTTTGACAAACATTTGCTCTCGGATTGTGTTAAAAGATAGGCACTTGGTTTTTTTTTTATTTCTTACCACGGCTTGAAGTGTTCTATTAAGTTTGCAGTTTACAGATACAATTAACGAAAATAAAAAAAAATAACCCTCATAAAAAAAACCTGGAAGATTCTTAAAGATCTAGGATCTAAACAAACTATTCACTGGTTAAAATGTTATTAAATTTATGATAATCTAACCCAAGAATCACTGCCAATCACATAAATGTTGTTATTTTCTTGCAACGGATTATCTTCCTCATATCAATTGCATTAACAATACTTTATTTTTCTAATTAGAGAAGTATAATACATTGACAAAGTAAATTCGTAAATATTTGTCTTGCAATAATCATATTTGTAGTTAAGATGACCAGTAACTGTTCCCTGAGATGACAAATTGATCAATTTATTTATTAAAATTATATATTTTAGAGACTAGTATATATAGAATTATGAAACAAGTATTTTGCAAAATAGGCCTAAATAGTATTTTGTAAGTACGTTTTTACTCTTCTAATCAGTATTGTGATTTGAAGAATTCAAATAACATTGAATATTTAATTGTGAAAAATCTGGAATACAGCAGGCACAATATTATTATGGACACTCTTTAGCATTAAACAAATTAATAACTTACCGCACCCTTGGTCATTACCGGGCGTGCAGCCACCTGGAAATAAATTATAACATCACTTAATTAATAGAAACATTCTCTCAATGATAATAATAGATCCACATTCTTAATAGGTATGTCTCTATTGAAAATTGTATCTATAATTAATAATTGGGATACAACATATTTACCATTACTCTAGTTTGAACTACTATTAAAAACCGAGGAAATTCAAGGGCAATATTGAACGAGGTCAATCACAACAGATTTGAAAGGAAGCGAAACCTCATGGAATGCACCGTTGAACGATAAGCAGACACTAAGATTGAAGTTAATTGAATGAATCAAATCAAACCTCAGGCAAACATAGTGGAGCTGAGGTGGCTATTTTCCATGCCATTTAATTATGAGAGTCATTCCTCAATGTTAAATATGTCTCATTCTTTCCGGGTACCTAGAGGTGCTATTCTAAATTTTGCATACTTCTTTGGTGCCAGACATGGTGAAGCTTAGGTTTTTACTGTTTATTGTTTTAAGTAACTCTTTCCAAACATTTCTGCATATGTCACTGCGTGGTGAAATTATATCAACCTAATTACACCATGATCAATTTATTTATATGTTAATCTAGACTTCCCCAAGTCTGTATATTATATTTTAAGTGTTTAATAAAACGCGCCACCAGTGGATGATGAAGTTTTAGTGGTTTAAGGTGTGTCGTTAATATACAGACTTGTTCAGCAGTGAATACACTTGGGTTGAGAATGAAAAGTACCGAACAACATGACGTAATGATTGACGTGCCGTATTTGGTTAATTAGGCCACAGAATCAACCAATCAAAGGTTCTCATTTTCGAATCACGAATGTTGCCATGCGAGAGCCTGAGATATAATAGAATACAGTAATTAGGACCTAGGCCTTGTGTTCGCTGATCAAGGGAAGTTTGAGAACATATCTTAGGTGTAACTAGATAGGCCTACAGTACTACTATTTAATGGCAATGGTTATAATTAGGCTAGGCTAGATAACCACAAACAATATGTTTTAGCAGCCGATCGCTTGTGGAAAAATGCCTATATTTTATGAATCTACCGGTAATTGTCACATGCATATTCAACCTTTTTCGAGTGATTAGCCAATCACATGCAACTGAAACCAGACAAGCGGATAATTATAATGCCCATGAAATCATGATGGGAAATCACGTGACATTATTTGCTAAGACGCTGATTCAAACATAAGAAAGAAATGGTAATCCATCTGTTATGGAACGCAATGGGTTCTTTTGATTGTATTTTTACGAATTAACCGAATTAACCGAATCACCGTCTTGAACAAAGACTAGAGTTAGCCCTACACTGCAACCTATTCTATGTATACTGACACATACCTTCCAACATTTCCAATGTAAAAAAATGGTAAAAAAAATTGAAATAATCATGAAATTATTGAGATGCCACAAATATTACCCTGGTTCTTTTGGCTAAAAGCCTACGACTAGTCTAGTTTATGTTTATGAGGAAATATCAGGTAATACACATTTGTACTTACTACATAAATTTTCATAGCAAAATTGAAGAGGATGAGAACACGCACTGCATCTGGGTCCGACCATGTACGGAAGTTGACCGTGATAATTGCCACTAAAAATATACGAAATAATTATCCAATCAATACATAATGCTATAATTACATTTTATGTATTTATTTACTATAATCGGAGAGGTGTAAAAACAAGTAACGTAATTATGCAGCTGTAATGAGCTGCTCAGGTAGTAGAGCCAAACCAAATAAAACCATAAGTCGCAAATGCTAGTTTTCCAAAATAGGCAAACATTTTAAAATGGTCATTTTTTTTTCAAAATTTATTTTATTCGCAAGGAAACATTGTATGAAACTGATTTTTTTTTGCAAGTTAAAGATAATAATGTGTAGTTTAATAATCCTTAAAAACTCAATTTTTAATTTCCGACTTGTCTCATTTGGCTTGGCTCTGAAAATATGGGCAAAGATTTAATTTGCATATGGATTAGACGCGCGTATCGGCGAGCATCATTCAGTCATGTTTCAGAATAGGTAATAGTCTAGGTTTTAAGACATATTCACAGAAATGCGTTACCATATAAAACACGGTAGTTTTTATTGCACGAAGATGTAAATTGTGTCCACCTATTTCCAAAATAAGCAACATTGTGTGATCCAATTGTCCCAGGAATTTTACGGAATTTTTCAACATTTGACCCTGTTTTATCGTATCTCATTACTATTCATAGTGGATTATAACTTGGCTAGAATTGTTCAGTACTCGTAATAGTCTAATGGAATATTGTGCCCAATAATGTTCGGAATTGCAGTTATTGACTTCTGATTATATATCAGAAACATTATATAGAATTGAATAACCACAAAATAATTCCCAAAATGCGGCGTTGTGGTATATGTTGGTATTGATAATAGATCCAGACAACATGCCATTGGTTAGACTGAACAGAATAACTGCTCAAACGTAAACAAGGTCAAGGTTCTAACTACTAATTGTGTTTTGTTCTAGAAATGACCAAACAAAATTGATAACAAAATTTTATTTATTTAAAAATAATATAAAATATAGGTTAAGATCTAGGCACATCATTAGAATACAAGATGACCACCTGGGCACATAATTCTATTGTTTATATTTTTCTTCTTTTTTCCTATTTTGTTCTTTAAAAAAACACTTGCAAAAGCGCATAGACACTTTGTGTTATTTGCTCTATAAATGACCAACAATTGGCCCTTTTAAAAATATAATCTGGTGTGTGATGCCAACACAGTTAGTCATATGTAAGCGGAAAGGCACACGACAGAGCACTGCATGGTCATTTAAAGTAAGATACTGCTCTAAATACATGTATTTGTGTCTTAAAGAAATATCTATAGAATCAGACTCTCCAATAGAGCTCAAATACAATATGGAAATGATCGACATTATAAAATAAGTGATTAGAGGGGTTAGAATTGGTCAACCCCGAGGATTGCTTTAAAGCATTACGACAGCTGACAGTTCCTTTTCTGCATACGGACAAAATTACTGCGCAAAATCCACACATTTATTATTGAACATTTTGTCTCCAACCTTCAACAATCAAACCATCAATTACACAAACGTCTGATGATTAAATATGAAACTGCCTTCAAAATAACACTCTGACTATTAGGCTGGTTTATCGTCTGGCGCCATTATTGAGCAAGTTTTAATTATGGGCGGACAAACTGAATGTATCTGAGAGGCCATGTTCATGGATAATTCATTGTAAATAATGAATTTTTAGGCTCAAATAATATTATCCCAAGTCAAAGGGAGGAAGGGGGTAGGGTGCCTTGCAACTTATATCCGCACCATCTAATGAAAGTCATCAGATGAATTAGCACATGATTGCAGGGTGAATGAAACCCATCGTACTCAATGGTCGATGCCAATATTTGTCCAGATTCACTTGATATGAACAATTCATACAGAACCAATGACAACAAAGACCATGTAATGTCTACAAGAAAACAGAGTACAGAGAATACAAAAGATGCATGAATTATTACTAAAATACTTTGCTGAAAATAAATTTCTTTATAACATTGTGAAAGATATAACAACACCGTAAGCAACACCTTACTGAAGAGGTAATGATACTCATGAAGATAGCTGGTAACACTGCATACATTTGTGTTGTCTGTATACTGTATTCACCCTCTTTGTTTACGAGTAGTGGAATTTCACGAAATGTAGATAAACCAAAATTAGTAGATGCCTTTTCCAAGGATCATTGTTCAGTAGAAGATATAACACCTGGTGCTGCACAATATACAGTTTTCCTTGAGGATAACTACATTGGGACAAAATTTAATGTAAAAAATATGCTGATATCACAAAATAATATGTTAACAAAGTTAATAATTATACATAACCCACTCGTATTTAACGGATGTGAGAACATTCTACAAAAGAAATATCTTATAACAAGAGATCAAAAGGTATTACAATTGCACTAGATTTTCAAATAAGACCGATCTTGTCTTTATTTCAAACTAGAAAAGGATTTCTTAGCCAACAAGAGGAACAAGCAAACTTTCATTAACCTGATTTCTAAAACAATGAACAACTCAAATATTCCAACAAAATATGCTAAAGGTGATGCCTCTCTCCTAATCGCTTAAAAGGCAGAAAAGATGGCTATAAAACACTGAGACTATTATAGTAGTCTCAGATAATACATGAAACATACGTCATAGCCGAGAGGACAGACCTACGCACACTTCTACAATTTTAAACACTATTTTATGATTTTAAGAAAATGATATTATTAACGCTGGAGCATGTCTTAACTAAGAACAACGTTTGGAGTTGATGTATCTATTATAGATGCCCGCCAATCTTGCTCACCCTTATGATATGATTTCGATCTGGCAATGGTTTCATTGTAAAGAAAAAAAAACCCGTTTTATTACCTCTGTGAATATGTAATTTCATTCCTTTCCAAATCACGAGGAAATACAGGACGCACGTAAAAAAGCACTGATCCGGTTGCGCAGCAATAACAAAATTCACTAGTTACATTTAACTCTCAGGTACCTTACCCAAATTTACATTTAGCTCCCGGGGACTAACTCGAAGTTACACTATATTTATCCCCGAGGACTAACCCATTTTTTCTGAAGAGAAGGTAAAGCTAATAGTCAACAGGAAATTTAACCCCGGGGGACTCACCAAAGTTAGATTCAAACCCCGGGGTTTGATTCAAGTTTAATTTAAACCTTGGATCTCACCTAAGTTACATTTAACGGAGGAGTCCAACCCGCGATCCACTTAAGTCGCGTGATAAGTTGTTATATGAACATTAATTAAATTGTTAAAAAACAATAATAAAGGCACATTATGACGTTCCATACGAGAATTCTACCCGGACACATTTCAGTTTTAACTGTCCACCCGGACACTTTAGAACACCGGACAGTTTACTTCGTAACATCGGCATCGTTAGACGAACTTCGAAAGACGGAATTCAATAGAATCTAATGTGAAACTTCTGATGTTGCTGTACATATTTCCTAAGAGTCCATGTTAAGTTTGAGAGAGACCAGATTGAGATGTTATAGGAGATTCGGAAGAAGACTTGGCCTACGTATACATTAAAGAAAATGTTAAAGGTTTATATAATTGTAATGCTAAATTTGTAATAACTTAGTTAAAGGTTTTATTCGTAAAAATGTTCGATTCAGTAATTAAAACGGAATTAAAGATTGAAGGGAGTAAGGGAAAGAAATAATGGGGCGGCTCAAAATTTTTTCCAAATATAAATTGATTTGTATTCAAATTATAAACAAATAAAAATGCATTTTTTGTAACTATACATAACTTTTATTTAAGTAGTCGAAATATTAATTGTAGACTGTTAATATCTAGACCCTTTATCAGTACTGTATTTGCAGTGCTCTTAGATTAAAAAGGTACATAAAAGTGATCGAAAGTTAGGCTACATACGCCGTGTAGTAGTCGCATGTTACGATCCAGCCATCTGCAAACTGTTCCATTGTGTTGCCATCTTCGTCTTCCACTTCAGGACATTGTTTTATACCACATCCAACAAGATATGAATTAGCCCAGACAACCTGTAATATAGCAATCGAATTAAGTCTGTAAATAAATTTCGCCATAAGGCCTATACACACTATTATTAATATTTATACATACATTTATACATACTATATCCCTGATACATTAACAGTAGCATAGACGAGGGTGTAATCGTTAACGATTGATTTGTTAAAAATAAAAACGGTAAGAGTGTTGCGCGCTTTACCCCACAAAGCGATGGTAATTAGTTCACTAATTCTTACCCTAAAAACCGATTTTATATTTTTTAAAGCTGAGCCTACAAGCCACATGTTTAATTGCAAACTGATTAAATCTTGCAAAGTCTGGTTGAAAGGTCAAGATTCAAATCAACTACTGCCAGTCTATATGCTACTGAAAATTTACCTCTTCAATTTTTTAATTTCTGTACAGCGTATTTTAGTGCAGTTTGGCTCAGTATTTGAACGGGTTTTTCATCCCGCGTTCAATTCCTAGAGTGGGTATTTTTTCTCCTTATTGTATTCCCATATTGGTCGTTATTTTCCCCATTGTATTAATAGTGAGGTTTCGCAAACTTACGAAATACGAAAATGAAAACGGATACGTCACACTCCAATTTTTGAAAGTTCCTAAA
>JAOTQE010064866.1:0-17932 GCA_025631205.1 Nesometra sesokonis
GACCCCTCAAACAAGATAAAATCAAAAAACCTTCTGTTGCAATTTGTCCGAGGTCAAACCTTATTTTTACTGGACTACAGTATTCACATCAATTTAAGAAATATTTATTTAACTTTTGTTCTGAGTTACAGTTTGTACTTTTCGATAGTAAAGAATATTAGGAAAATGCCATGATACAGTAAAATTATTATTCCGTGAAGAAAAAAGAAACTCTGCTAATAATCAAGCTTTTAAAGCCTGAACAAACAAACAATTATTAAAAGACACATTCTTTAAAAAAAAGTCTCATAAAATTAAAACATTCTAAATTTGAAGGCATTGTATTCAAATTTATAAATATACTACTGACTACAATTATTTCATTTTATTACTTCCAAGTATAAATAAATGCAAGTACACTCTTTTTTGGTAGATCCTAAAAAATAAAGCGGATGAATCGGTATTAGCTTTGCTTCTGCGAAGAGTCTAAATCTAGTAACCAACGGCGCTTCCTATGGAGCGAATAGCCTGACGACATTCGCGCGGATGCGATCTAAAGCCTATTACCTTAGCAACGGGGAAGTATCGAAGAAATCGTCTAGACCTATAAGTTTGATAATTATTATTTTTTTCTATCCAAACATAAACTAAAACAAGTATGTAGGTAGACCTAACTAATATTTATTATTAAATAAACAAAAAACCATGTAACCTCCCAACTAAATTTGATACTTTTTTTTTTTGGTGGATTTTGGAAGGAATGCACCTTTAAAAGAGCATGAAAAACAAAATGCAGGGAAATTTACCATAGGTGATTTGACAAACGATATCCATTAACACTAACCGACGCGATTTTAGTGAATTCAGTAGAAGAAATAAGAAGAATATAAGAATAAAGAAGACAAAATCAAAATTTTCAAAATAACTCCGTAACATTTTTGTAAATTTATAATAGCACAGGATAACCTGATGGACAAAACACACTGTTTAAATATCGTATCAGAAAGTATTGTATAGGAGAATGTGTATTAACTATTTCCTTTTAAAATAGTCAATGAACTTTTTCGAATGTGTATTAACTATTTCCTTTTGAAATAGTTAATACACGTTTTCAAATTACAACACTTTCTTAATCCAATATTTAAACACTGTCTTCTGTATATGTGTATATTAACTATTTCAAAAGGAAATTACATAAAATATTGAGCGGTGAAGCCACATACTAATGACAGTCTAATTTTGGACTCTATCATTTAACTGAATTCTCATCCAGATTCCGGCTGATGTTGAAATTAGTTGAATTTACATTCTGGGAATGATCTGAGTTTAGGGTTATGCCCATAGAACACATTATACCTCAACCCCGTAGGTGCTGATTTTATGTACTATAATGTTAAATTGGCATGGCATGACAAAACCACCTGGCTGTCGCACAGGAAGTTCATGAGAAATAAGCAAATAAACAAAATGAAATTTTATTATATATAATTATTTATTTATTATTATTATTTATTATTTATTATTTATTATTATTTATTTGTGCTGGCATTTCAATTCCGTTGAAATTTTATTTTCTTTAAACGCAAATTATACAAATGGTATTTTTAAAGAATACAATAGCTAAACATAGCAATTGCATTTTTTTTAAGTACACCCGTGTTGATCGGATTGTGAAAGAAAATGGCTAACAAGGTTATGGCGGCGGCGATTATTATGGCATATACCATATTATGACATTTGTTATTATATGTCTTTCATTAATATTTGCCTGAAAATGTACTAATATACGTATATTTTTGTATTTTTATTTGTTTCTAGAACCGATTTCATCACGTCGGCGGTTGCACGCATTGTTGGTAAAGGAACTAACTTTCTCGATTTATGATTCAGGAACTAAGTAACTTAAAAAACACTATTTTCTGGAAAAACACATTGAATCTTTACAATTTACTAGTCATGTAAGTTCGCAATACAATTAAAGAGAAGCTTGCTTGGGTGTTTTAGTTTAATGTGAATACATATTTAAATCTGAATTTGGTCATACATTTTAACCACCCAATAATTTGTATAATATGAATGAAAAAAGTCTTAAGTTGTAAGTTTTAAATTGGTGAACATGATGTTAAAGTTAATTGATTTGATGTAAAATTCACAGTTAACAATATTCTGTGTTTATTAAATAAAAAAAACTAAAAATAAATTACATTTTTTTTAAAATATGAGACAAGTTTACATTAATATTTTGTTTATCCTACACACAGAATAAGCTGTTCTCCTTTACTAAAGTGCAGTTAATATTCAAGTAAAAATTTGCTAATTTAACGACAAATCTTTTGTCGTGAAATGTGCTTTTATATTCCTTGTTAATTTAACCAAACAGCATCAGTTTCAATGTGATATTTTTTGCCTGGTTTATTGTGTCTGATTGTAAATAGCCTAAAATCCACAGTTTCCAACAGAAACTCTTGGAAACTTAGCCACCATGTCCCTTGAAAGATCTCAAGCCGATTAAATTTTGAATAGACAAGAGCAGAGGTTAAGGTAATTTGGAAGGAACAAGGTAAAAAAGGTCCAGTATTAATAGATTGGAGAATTGTGATGTGGGCAGAGGTATGAGCTCTTGTAGCACTCTCCGATTTATTTAAGGCGAGTCCTGTCTATGATCTGCCTAGTGGTCGCACAATTCTATAGGTCTATATCTTGGTCACCCTTAGTTGCTAGTGCAAAGTGCGACAGACAATTATTACAAAGTGCGACATATCAGTTATTACAAAGTGCGACAGACAGTTAATATTACAAATTGCGATAGCCTTTTGTTACGAAGTGCAACAGTAAAGAAGTGTGTCGGACTGTTATCACAAAGTGCGACTGGCAGTTACTACAAAGTGCGACAGCTTTATTATTACAAATTGCGATAGGGTGGTATTACATAGTGCGACAGCTTGATTATTACAAAGTGTGACAACAATTATTACAAGACAGGTGGTTACAAAGTGGGATAGATTTATTACAAAGTGCGACAATTATTACAAAGTGCAACAGTAAACACGAGGGCTAAAAGGCGAAAACTGATGGGTCTGAGATGTTGGGAAATTTTCAGTCGCTGCTTAATTTCTTTCAGTCATAGTCGGATTTTCTCTATTCTTATGTTTAAAAATATATTGAAATTTACATTATATGGCTGCCTTCTGTGTTGATGGGCTTGTCTCAATTTGTTTAAAAATAATTAAATTAAGAGATATAAAGGGAACAAAAGAGAGTAAAATTTAATTTATATAAACTAATAATAGCGTAGCACGGTGTAGGATAGTTTCGATAACATGTCAAGTATTATAGGTAGAACTTAACACGAATTGACAGCATGGATGTGTACGGACCTGGGTAAGGACTGACCTAGTATTTTAACAAGTTGAATTTCACAATAGATGTAATAGTTTGGCTGGATGCCCAAACGATTGAATCTTCAAAAGCATAATCCTTTTCATAAGTGTTTTATGCGAATTATTTTTAGTCTATTGTAAAAGTTTTTAAAGCATTTGTCAATGATTTTAATTAACTTTGTTTTTATAAAATACAGAATAGCATACGAATTAAAAGACGATTAAAATATTTTATTTAAAAAAATATATACTGACGTTTCGGGTCCCTTATGGAACCATTTTAAAGATTAAGTAAATTAAAAATACGAATATCTACACCAAACCACCCACATTAATGGAAGAACATACAGCAAACAACCAATTAGAGCTAATGTAATTAGCTACTTCTACTAAATGGACAGTTTTGCTTTGAATGAATTCTATTGATTATTAAGTGTAGAATACGCTGACATTAGGCTAGGTTATTAAGTGGGATTTGCCTAGCCAAAATTGTTGATGATATCGGCTATTAACAATCATTTAAACAAGACAAAGTAATCGTAAACGATTACACCCTCGCCTATGTTGTGAAGGAGGTTTTTTCTCTATTGTGTTTATTAGTTTGTGTGTTCATCTGTGAACAGCCTAAAGTCATAGTTTTCACTCTTTTCCTACTTTCACTATGAGAGGCTGGTATCAGGCACACAGAATAAACATACTACATACTCTATTCAGGGTCAAGAAAGGTATGTTTGGAATTTTAATGGCAATAGCTAACAGATAGGACCAGAGTATATTCGTAAATGTCAGGCCTGTTTAGTATCTGCTTCACTTAAGAGAGGGATTAGAATCCAGAATTCATGTGGTAAGGCGGACCAGCATCAAACCTCGGAAAGATCTAGATACGGGTGGTTTTGACAATGTTTGAAAACTTGAAGTATATCGGCCCAATAGTTCTTGAGATATGGATGCCAGACAGACAGACACACACACACACACACACCCACAAACACAGACAGACATACGCAGCTCATTGCAATACCTTCTCCCCACTTAACTGTGGCGAGGGCAACAAAATGTATATTTTCTTTTATTTTAGCTTTTTTTCATATTAAACGCTTATAATATACAATATTTCATATTAAGAGAGTTCACAGTTTAGTAATTATTTGTCATTCAACTCTCTCTTTTTTGTCGTTTGTGTTTTAAATACCAAGTAACGCTCCTCTGGACCTCATTACACTTACTATGTACACTTACAACTATTTAAATAACCACCATTAATTATTCTGATATCGTGCTATCTTTTGAAATTACCGCTGTTTTATTAGTAAATATAATATAACTATATTTTATGAAGAATACAAAATAGCATAAATGCTGATGTTGTTTCTCCTGTTTCTGTTGTGTTTACAATACCTTAGTTAAAATCTTCAGTGACACTATAAGACAAACTCTTACGTGCTACTCATCATCATGGTCTCCGTCAATCAAATTTGATTATGAATATTCGTGCCTGCAGTATTGAAAGAAATTGAGGAGAAATTACCATAAACCAAATCTACCATGCATATCTGAACATGTCAACCCACACATCATCGCACCGTTTGCTGGCAATTAGAAGTGTGCAGGGACACCCCTCCCCACCCACGTTCGCTTGATCCTGGATCCGCCCCTGATCCATTCACCTTTCCTTTCAAGTTTACATATGCCTCATGGAAATTTTCCAATTCAAAGCATTATTATGGATTATTTTCGCTGCCCTGGATTTTTAATTCATACGTTTTGAAAACATATAAGCATCATTTCCGCTAGGTATAATTAAATAAGACGCACAACCAATGAAAACATTAGTGTAAATACAGACGACTTCTAGTCCCAACAAGTCAATAGGCGGGACCTGTGCGGCTGCGTCCGTGAGTAAGTTGCGAATGATAGTAAAAATTACGTCAAACAGCCCAGCTGATCCGATTCAGGTGCTCAAAATAAAAACTACTATCAACACATTTATCGTATACATTTGGTAAGTTAGTAGTAAACATTTGCTTTCTTTCATCAGTTTGAAATAAGTAAAGATACTCCAAGGATAGTTTATAATTTAAATTATTTACAAGAAACTTCTGCTTAATTATGTGAGGATTGTTTGGATATAGTAACAAGTTACCGCGTTTTGGCTTTTTGCCGAAACTAGCGTAGTGTTTTCTTTAGTGCGACGATTTGTTAATCATTGCTTCTAGATGCACGTGATCATATAATTTAGCAGAATGATAGAATAGAAAGAGGGTTATGATGATGACTCCCTTATAAATTGACGACGATATTGACGATGATAAGGATGATGATGATGATGATGACGACGACGACGACGATGACGATGACGATGACGATGATGATGATGATGATGATGATGATGTTGATGATGATGATGATGATGATGATGATGATGACGATAACGATGACGACGACGATGATGATTATTATTAGGATGGTAAAGATGATAACGATTATGACGATGATGGTAATGAAAATGACGATGACGACCCTGCGGAGGATGAGGATGAAGACGACGATGATAATGTTGATAATCATCTCCATGTCGGATGATTATGATTGATGACGGCGATCAGAAGCATGGTAATTTTAATCATGACGGAAATATAAAAAATTAGAAGTTAAATTAAGCTAATAATAGGCTTACTATTACTGCACCTTAACACATACAAAATGGAAAACCTTAGGAAATTGTTAAACAACCCCAATTAAGATTTTGGAATAACATCGGGCAGGAAGTATAGGGCGTCAGAGGCCTGAATTCCAACGTGGAAGTTGGCAAAAAGTCAGGACATAAACATTGACAAAATATCTACAATATAATAATATATAATACCCTTGCCAAATATTACACTCTATTTCAGTTATTTTTGATCAAATTGAACTTTTATTGGATCATTTCGTAATTGTTGTTTACATGAATTTGTAATTTTATAAATGTGCCAAATATTAGTAGTAATGTACTAATTATGAAAATGTCTTTTTTGTTATCATGTATGTATAAATGTTTATACTGCGGCGATCGGTCACTGATAAATGGATTATAAAAGATGTTCCTATAGAAACTGAAAGAAATTAGAAAAGTTTTCAACCTAAAACAGTGGTGGCGCCAGGATTAACCCAACGGGGGTGGCGGTATGGTCCCCGACAGGGGGGCCAACGAGGGAGGTCCGGGTGGGCGTGGATACCGGCTTGGTTCTGGCAAGCATTAAAAAAACGTTATTTCCCCGATTTTGGCCCATTTGTATGTCTATTTTCTATGTTTATGGTCAATTGTACATTATTTTTATTTTGCTTTTCCTGGACGAAAATGGTCCATCTTCCCCGACGATGGATGCTACCCCCTCCCCCGCCGATTTTGGTGGATCCTGGATCCGCCCCTGTACTACCTTACTCTGTAGTTCTCTGTGGTTCTAAGTATATCTCCCTAGTAATTTAACATGGCAGGTGTATTTTTTTAATTCGATGGTATAGAGCACGGTGTCCAAAATTGGGTCTACTATGGAACACCGTTAAAGCCTTAAGTGACATTTGTTTTTATTCATTTTGGCACACTTTTATTCAGTTCAGAACTTTTTGGATTCAGTTCAGCGCTTTTTTTTATTCTGTTCAGCGCTTTTTTTCATTCAGTTCAGTGCTTTTCCTACTCAGCACTTTTACCATTCGGTGCTTTTTTTTGATTCTGTTCAGCTCTTTTTCTATTCAGTTCAGCGCTTTTTTTAGTTCAGTGCTTTTTGAATTCAGCGCTTTTGCATTCAGCACTTTTTGCATTCAGTTCAACACTTTCTCCATTCAGCGCTTTTTGCATTCAGTTCAGCGCTTTTTGCATTAGGCACAAATTTGACCTTTGACATCTTGTCACAATTAAAATTTCGACGGCTGTAAAAAAGAGCCTAGTGGAACTTAATTTTCCACACTATACTGTACAAAACTATAACCAATAACAATATAATATGATAATAATTGTATTGGAATGAGAAATGATGTTCTGCACCCGATGTAGACCCCTAATAAGGTCGTGTCATTAAATCATAATTGCATTACAATACAACAGTTAGCCTACATGTCTTCTATTTCAAATTCAACTACTTTGCCATAGGCAATTACGTCCATTATTATTTTATCCACATCTTATAAGTCCTCTATTTCAAATTAAATTAATTTTCCATAGGCAATACGTCGATTACGTCCATTATTATTTTATTCACAACTAAGTTTACATACACAATTATTATTTTAATAGATATCTTTTCAATCCATATAGGCATATAATTGTATTTTAATTAGTGATGGTATACTATTGTAATTGTCTGCTTGTTCTTAGTATCAGGAAGGCATTTTTCACCTCATTTACAAAGTGACAATAAAAAGTACGTTGCGTCTTGCACGATGCACTATTACTATAGCAGACAACAGCACTTATGCAATTAAAATGGTGGCACATATATACTCAAATAATTACATTAATTATTAGTGATATCATGTGATGGCGAAAAAGAGGTGCACGTGATAACGTGGTGCGAAAAGTTTCTTATGATATAAGATAGGCCTAGTTAATACCTTCGCGTCAGATAGACTAAACGTCCATTAATTCGTTAAAAGGGGAAATACTCGACAGACTTAAACAACAACCAGGAAGGGGAAAGGGTGGTTCGACAGGATACTGTGGTAACCACTGCTTACGTTATCCTCTCCAGGGTCGCAGAATTTATAATGAGAAACTTACAAAACAAGTTAACATTACCTAGAACTACCCATTATACCTATAATAGCCGGTGTCTTGTGTTGTAAATGTAGACACTTAAAGATGTATTGTTACGTACTTGAAATTAACAAAAATAATTTAAAAGAAACTTTTTTATTAAGATTAATATTGCTTCATCAAATTTTTAAAAAGCATGCTAAATAATTGTTATATAAACCATGCTCGAAATAATATTGGTATCTGAATTGTTGGCCATTTGCTGAGCGCATAAGACAAAGCCTCTATGCGCTGAAATATATATTTTAGAATCAGGGTAGGCCTAGGATCTAGGATTGTAAGATAAACGGTTTTGTTAATAGACGAAGTTACGATATTCAAAGAAATGTAATTCACAATTTTACCCTGATACGCGTCTTGTTGGTACTCATTTAGTCCAATTTTTCTTTTAAATCGTACTTTACGTCAGTTTTATTTTTGAAGGTGTGTGTGTGGGGGGAAGGGGAGGGGGTAAGGCTGTTAATATTATTCCTTCTCAGCGCTAGATGACAAAGTTAGGCCTCATTAAGGTTATCAAATTAAACGTTAGGTCAAATTTGGAAGACAATTATACATCGTTGTTTTAAATTTAGTTTCGAGCCAAATTAAATTTCATAGAACATTGCAATTCAATTACTGTACTCGTTTATACAGTTTGGAAGGTAACTCATAATTATGTGTTATAAAAATAATTTCTCTCAGCTTGACATTTCCTGTTTAATAATCGTGTGTGTAATTTATTGTAAAAAACACGTTTCGATGTTTTGATTGACTTGTTATCGGTCTAATTAACTAGTTATGTAATTATTATAACTAAAGGAACGTTACGCTATAGAAATTAATACGATATTATGTACACATTTTAGGATATACCGAAGTTGAAGGAATACGTCCTACTAGTAATTAATTTCGATGGAAATTTTATTTATAATTAAATTAATATTTTGTTATGTGTTGTCAGTAAATATATTATATGTTTATGATAGTACGTCTGTACTAAAATACAAATCTTATTCACTTTTTTCTTAAAGATACATTACTCTAACCGATGCGAATGCAATACTGATCGAGTGTATGTCTTACACTTTAACTAATGTTTGAATGACTGATGGTGACGATATTAGTGAGGTTTCGCAATTTTACGAAATACGAAACGAAACCGTCATAAACTGTTGATTGATATTTGATATTAACAAAGGAAACACTATTGGTGTCTGCAATAAAATTTAGTTGTGCACCATCATTTCCGCCTTGCGTCTTTCACGGTGGCGGAGGTGATGATTCGAACTGGAGGGGGATGTAAGATCTATATTTGTACTTTAACCCATAGTTGATTGTGAAGATGATTTGCTATAAAGTTTTTTTGCTAGTCAACAATTGATGGAGGAAATGATTTTCTCTGTATAAGTGGCAGTACCAAACTTTATGTGCACCATCTCCTCCACCTTGGGTCTACTGCCCAAGGTGGTGGGGGTAGTTCAGTCCATTAATATGCTGTAAACTATTTATACCACTATGAATGCTATGCAAGAAAGGCAAGTGAATTTATATTGAATGTTTAAGTCTATTCCTGCCTTTTGATATCTGATATTAACAAAGGAAACACTATTGGTGTCTGCAATTAAATTTAGTTGTGCATCATCACTTCCGCCTTGCGTCTTTCACTGAGGCTGAGGTGATGATTCGAACTGGAGGGGGATGTAATACCATTATTTTTGTACTTTCACCCATAGTTTATTATGAAAATGATTTGTTTTAAAGATTATGATTTTCTCTGTATCTATAAGTGGCAGAACCAAACTGTATGTGCACCACCACCTCCATCTTGGGTCCACTTCCCAAGGTGGTGGGGGTAGTCCAGTCCATAAACATGCTGTAAACTATATATACCACTATGAATGTTACGCAAAAAAGCAAGTGAATTTATATTGAATGTTTAAGTTTATTCCGCCTTTTGGTATTAACAAAGGAAATACTATTTGTGTCCGCAAGCCCAAGATGGAGGGGGGGGGGGTGGTCTAAACAGCAAGAGTTAAGTTGGTTACACGACTACCTGTGTTTTTTATGTATTGTAAGTGGAGTTTTATTTAATTTAAGTTTTAAGTTCCTTTCGATGTTATGTCCGATTGTTTGTATTGTATGTATTAATTGAATATATTTGAAATAAAAAAAAAAGTATGTGAGCTGTCATCCATGTTGAAATGTACAGATTATTGTATACATTTTTCATTTAATTTGATTATCTCTTTATTTAATAAATTTAAGCTAATAGTTCTGGCTTGAGTCTGAATAATGTGTCTTAATTACTATGTTTTAAATCGTTGAATAACCGAAACATTACTTCAAGTCTGGTACTGTGTAAATGTTTCAATAAAAAAAATCTTGTAAGATCAATAGATCAATAGATATATACTACTTTATTTGATTGAAAAATGTTTAAGATACACAAATTCATCTCAAATAGGCCTGAGCAGGCCAGCTACTATTTCTATATTGTTTAAATAGGCCCATGTATTTTGGTAAAAGCTGCTGTATACGGCTCGCAAAAGGTAATAAATTAAAGGGTTGACAAAAAACAAATCTAAAAATATATCGCTCAGTTTGGTGTTTCGGTAAAACCGGTCAAATCATTGAAACTTTCACATACAGTATGCAGGCTATGTATGTAAACATCTATCATTATCTATGTCCTTTCTCTTTATATAATTATGTTTTAAACTTAGAATATTGATTAAAATAAGTAGTATCATACTTACTTTCAAACTGTTTTGATATAAGCAACTGCTTTACTGCCAAACTACACCACCGTATAAAACCTCTTGAATAGTTGACAAGCATTGTTTTGTTTATTGACAGAAACTCAGTTAAAATCCAGGGTAGGTTCTTAATCAACAAAGCATAAAATAAGGCTCTTAAGAATCTGAGACAGTTCGACAGAGTTACACAATAGTTCTGGATTTAAAGTGTGTTAGTTCAATATCTCGTGACCGTTTAATACCCTGAAGGTCTATCTTTTTATTAACAGGCATTATGTATTGTGCAATGTTTCAAACCAGTTTTGGAAGCATAGGATCAACGAACGGTACTGAGAGGCATTTCTTACCTATAATGTATTGCAAACACTGAGTGTTTTTAAGTTAAAGATAATATTCGTACAAGTGTTTTTTTTGTGTGTGTGTGTGTGTGGGTGTGTGGGATGGGGATGGGCTGGGTCGGTTTCACGTGTACCCTCCTCCCCCCCCCCCTTGGATCCGCGCCTTGTTTGACTAAACTACGACTTCAGTGGATACATAGATTGAACTATAATGTAACAAAGTATACTGTTATATTAAGTCCATAGTAAAAAAGTGTATCCAAGATGGATAGTGATTAATAAGTGTAACAGTGTTTAGGCCTAATAAAGTGAATTATTATCATTATCATCGTTAATATCAGAAATCAACATTAAAATCAAATAGACAATAGATAGAAATAAAAAGATAAGAAAATATTGAACGGCAATCCAGAATATACAATTGTAAAATAATTATTTGACTTTAAAACATGTTGCTTTAGTTGGCAGTTCAATTGAATTTGAAATTCATGGGTTCTAGTACAATCTTAGGACGATGTTGTCTTAAACCATTCGAGCGCCCCCATTTCCAATGTTGCACTCTTGAAAAATGCATTCTTTAGGCCTAACTACTTAGTCAATCGATCAATCATTTTGTTAATCAATCCGATACTCCTGAAGCTCTTCATCGGATCTAAGACATTTTGTCTCTTAATACACTTTAACACATGCTTAAAAATATACTATTGCAGTGATCACATGCCTTTCAAAAATAGCTAATACTTAATACATAAACTTAGCGATTTCCGTGTGTCGCTGTCCTCAGTGTTGGGAACCGGTATTAATGGGGAAGGATTTCTGGTCGGTGTTTCAAGGAATATCACATGATGATGGAATCATTTACTTAATAATGCAACATTGTTTTAGTAAAATATAGGAATCCCCCATTTAATACGTGCATTCGATAACTTAAATGTTATTATACCAAATTTTAAATCTAGCAATATGAATTCTTTTAAAGTTTCAGGTGAAAAAATATGGAATAACATAGGCCTACCAGCAGATATAAAGTTTTCGTCATCAATTACCTCTTTCAAACATAGAAATAAATATAACTTTTTCATATTGAAACATGATGAACCTTTATCTTTATGTAAATATATTTTTCTCATTTTTTTAGTGTAGTATTAAATTGAACAGGACCACAAACAAAAATAGATTAATAATATCTGATTGTGTGTACATCCTGTATAAATAAGTTATTATAATAATAATAATAATAATAATTATTATTATTATTTATTTTTGTTTTTATTATTAATATTATTATAAGGGGTTGCGGACACATTTTTGTGTTTTGGCCATGCGTTGCTGTCGCAACCCCTTGACCGCTTGTTGTCAAATAAATTAAATAAATAAAATTATTAAAAATATTATTAATATTAATAATAATATTGTTAATAATAATATTAATATATTAATAATATTATAAATATTATTATTTATACTATTAATATTTATCATCATCATCATTATCATCAATATCAGCATCAACATCATTATTAACATCATCATCATCATCATCATTATCATCACCATCATCAATAGGCCTATCAATACCATCATCAATATCAATACCATCATTAATATCAATATCATCATCATCATCAGTATCATCATCAATATCAATATTAGTATCATCATCAATATCATCATCAATATCAATATCAATATCGATATTAGTATCAAAATCAGTATCAATATCAGTATCATCATCAATATCAATATTAGTATCATCATCAATATCATCATCAATATCAATATCAATATTAGTATCAAAATCAGTATCAATATCAGTACTGTATCAATATCAGTATCAGTATCATCATCAATATGATCAATATCATAATCATCGTCATCATCAACATCAATATCATCATCATCATCAACATCATCATCATCATCATCGTCGTCGTCGTCGTCGTCGTCATCATCATCATCATCATCAATATTATCATCAACATCATCAATATCATCATCATCAATATCATCGTTATCGTCATCAATATCATCATCAATATCATCATCAAAATCATCATCAATATCATCGTCATCAATATCATCGCTACCGTCCACCACCGCCAACTCCATGACCGAACCTCAACATTTATATTATTTTGGTAATTCTCAATCTGATATCCAACGATGCTTTTACCCAATAATACAGATATCTACACCAAGGTCTTTAGTTTTGGCTCAAAAACAATACATAAGAATATGTTGAGATAAAGAAAACAGTTTTTATTATTTTTTAAACTTTGGTACTATGTAAAAGTATACAATACAAATAAAAAAATAGAAAACCAATTTCGCAAAACCTCCCTATGGATAAATTAAACGGTAATCCTATTTATGAAATGAAAAACAGGGATTTACGTAACTCTTTCATAACACTTTTATTAATATGTGACAGAGCAAAGCCAAATGAGGCATAAGACGCAAAGATAGGATTCCACAATACACAGAAATAAATAACAATGGTCTTTTTCAAAATTGTATTTTATTTCAAAAGCATACAGTTTAAACATTCAACTTTCATACTTGATTAACCATTTTCAGATATATGATCAAACAATGTTTTAAAAAATGCAATTTAGAATGGCCCTGCTTAGTCAAAAAGCAATTTCCAAATGCAGTTTTCTCAAAAATTACATTTTAATTGTTTGCAAGGAAACATTGTAATAAACTGATTTTTTATTGCATGTTAAAGATATAAATGTGTAGTTTCATAATCTATAAATACCTTAATTTTCACTTTTACAACTTATGCCTTCTTAGGTTTGGCTCTGCCACATATAGGCCTATGACAGAATTATATCTGGAGAAGTACGACTTCTATAAACATTCAACGTTGAGTAAATACATTCAATCAGAAATTAAATATCGACAGTAGGGGCAGATCCAGGATCCACTGAAAGGTGGGGGCGCACTTTTCCAGTCCGGGTGGGCGTGGTTGCCAAATTTGTACCTGACGAGCAAAACAAAATTGCAATAACTTTTGTGTCTCTTTGTGGTTTCTTATATAATATTTTGTTATATCTCTCTCGGAAACAATACAACCTCTACGAGTAACAAAGGTCAAGATCCAATATAATCATGGTAGATACATTACAAATCAACTATGTAAATTCGTTGTTTTCAACTGGCTTACAGGTCCTTAATTAAAACACATCATTTTTATAAACATGAGATCCGATAAATGATGAAGTACTGTATTATATTGGAATTCTCAAATGTAAATATCATAATATCAAATGGGTTCCATCATCTTTACACTTAGTCTGTCGGTCGCTTGGTCAGTTGGTAAGGTCCTTTCTCAATAGGTTTGATTTGCAATTGCTTTCAATACATTAAAAAAAAATGCTTTCACATGTCCGACTAGCCTCTATGGGTCCTTATATATTGCATACAGTCGATGAGCATCTATTTTTATTAGTCCATTCTCATTCAAAAATTGTGGGGGCCAGGGTCTTAAGCCTGTTCCCTTACATTCACCACCACGGGATCATGCTAAACGCGCCTTCCAGAATTTGTTTTACAGTAACGTCAAATATTAACTTGGACGAATAACATCTAGTTCTAAACGATCTGCAGGAGTTGATGCATACGTCGTAACGGTTTGAGGAGGAGAGTAGTATTCGAAATCGTCATTAACATTATTCCGTCTAAGCATCGAGTCACCTCTGGAACGTAAGCTGTACCACAAATGGCTACCCTGGAAAATGTAACAAGAACGGTAAATAGTTTAAAACGATCTTTATTCTAACCCACCTAACACCCACAACACACTGCTAAATGTTCAAATATCGAGTAGTATTAATATACGTTTATCTCGAATTGCACGAGGACATTGTTGAAAAAGTAGTATTGTTTCCCATTCTTGGCAACAATTGGAACAAAAATAATACATATTCAAAATAGTAGGGGGGACGGTAGCACTCGCTCATTGGCAAGGCACTCATGCGTCAGGCCCTGGTAACATCATCCCATTGAGGTTGGGGTTGAGATTCTGAAATTTGTTAAATTTACACATCTAGATGCTCGTTAATAACACACGTGTTTATTTTACTCGTTCCCTCATGCCTTAGTATTGGTAAGCCTAGATCCAGTGATATAGGAAAGAGCGTAAAACCTGATTTCTCATCTATCGTTGAGCTTGACACATTTAGTAAATAAGTTTTACTTAAATCACGGAAATTATTGGTACAGGGCCGTTGTACTGGTCTCGCCGTCCCGTAATAGCAAGTTTCCATTCTAACTTAATTCTAGGTGTACGACACGGGCCTTCTGCGTTCGTGCATTCATTCGTTTGGACGTACGCAGAATATCTGAATAGACCATACGTAAATAGGTTTTATTTAAATCACGGAGATTATTGGTATACGGCCGTCGTACCGATCGTACGGGTCCCGCCAACCTTTAATAGCAAGTTTCCATTTTAACGTAATTCTAGGTGTACCACACGGGCCTTCTGCGTACGTTAATTTATACGTTTGGACGTACGCATAATATCTGAATAACCATACATAGTTTTGCCTGAAGAAATAGAAAAGCTCCCTATTATTGAGAAACTCTTACTTAGATCGTGATAAGGTTAATAATGTTGCAATTTTTAATATGTTGTTAAAGACAACGATTATAAATATTTATTGTTTTTAAACCCCCATTATTACACATACCTTTCGCGTTGATTGATCATTTTGTATTTTGCTGTATGCAAACAACAAAAATACAAATCCTACGACGTTGAAAGCTATCATCATGGAATAGAAAACGACACTGTAAAGACGAATGTCATAAACTGCACATGCGTCCATTGCTGATTCATGAAGCAAGCATGTTACATTATCGATGACTTGAAGGTAACATAACGATGGAAAGAAACCTTAAAAATAAAAAAATAAAGTTAAGTTGCGTCCATTATTTGTTTTACTTGCTTTATACACTCGTGAAATAGGGGATCCAGAGTGGCTGTTTTGGGGTATTTTTCCCTTGCCATCTTTTACAACAATTTTGCAAAGTTTACCTTTTCATCACTGTATACATTTCGGTCCTCTAAATGTGATCTTTAACCGTGTTTGGATGGCCAGGCGCAGATACATCTGGTTTCCAATCAGAAATAATCAAATCAGCCATAGCAGATCACGCCGTAATAGAGAATCACATCATTGATTGGAACCATCACAAGATCGTAGATAGAGCAGACGATGAAACCATCAGACGCATCAAGGAGGCCATATGGATCAGACGTAGAGGAGACAAGACCATGGACAGAGATGAAGGGGCCCACTTTTGAGTAACGAATACAACTCTGTTGTCAAGCACCACCACCTGCCGGTGAGCAGATAGCTTAACAAGTACAACAGAGAAAGGACACCGCAGGATCAAGGTGTCCGAAACTGTCTGTCTGGACAGTAAATTCCATTGATTTGTCAAAAGTTTAAACTTAACCCTAATTTTCACGGAACTCCACAACATGCTCCCTTCTTTCAATGGAATGCATGTGATAACACATTATAAAGATGATTAAGATTAACAATATCCTGCCAGAAATCAACGCCTATAACTGTGCAAAGACCCCATCAGAAGGCTTACAATATTAATAATAATACCGTATTGACATGGTTAATTATTGTGTACAATTTAATGAATACGACATAAACAAAATTAGTAAACTTCATTGATGATTACAAATATAGTTGTCAAAATGCGAAAGAACATAAACGATACAACTTACGCCAACGTTGGTTGTATTTGTAAGGCGCCATTCACCCATACGTTGGTTTGTTTTGGTTTTAGGCAGGACTGGTCCCTCGCGTTGTGTTTGTACACGATTGGTTTTCTATAGTTAAATAACTATTAAAAGTTATTTTTCACAGTACACATTCTTGTCTACTGAGTGATTACTGTATGTGGATATCGTCCTAACCCCATACTGGCGTGGTGACAGCGTTATTTGAACCCACGTAGGCAGTTACTAGTGTGTAAAGCACCGTTTATCCACTCTCCTTCCTAGGCCAGTTTTTACAGACTCGGTGAGTACCTGTTGTCTGGAAGCGAGCTCGTCTCCTCCAATCAATTGAATAGATCTTGTTCATTTCCAATCGTTGCCGTAGCCCTTACTACCTTACTTGAGAGCAAAGAGTACCACCTCTCTCGTAGCCATATGGCAATTAATTCGACAATACTATGGCTTTCAAAATAGTGGAGCTCACTTCTTGGACTTCGACAATATAAAACTGGAACCAGACGAACGTCCTGAAGACCTATTCCAACGGTTATTATCCTTTATCGAAGATTCCCTACTGACTCAAGGTACCACCATTGGACATCATGACCAAGAAATAGAAAAGGAGGAGGAGTTAACGCCCTCACTGGAAAATTTGATAGTTCTAGCCTGGTTACGTCTGCTTCATCCCTCGCTACCAAAACTTGTAAAACAACGATATGGTACCGAACTTAGGTCCAGAACCCTAGCTTCCTTAAAGCCAGAAATTTCGCAGGCGTTGGATTCTCTACTTGAAGAATTAAACAGTTCAGACGTGTCTACCTTCCGAACATTTGCTCGAAAGCCTACTCGATCCATCAGTCACACTAAAAGGCGAGCATCTTGCCCCCTTTGTTCACAGGCAAAACGTCCAGACTCAAACCACTTTTTGAGCCACTGCAAGTATCTACCTGAGTCAGATA
>JAOTQE010064888.1:0-17929 GCA_025631205.1 Nesometra sesokonis
AGGTCAAAAAAATGTATTATTTTTGGGAAGCCCAATACCTATACTATAACAATAAATATAATATTTGATGAAAGTTACAGTAATAAAAATGTAATTTTTATTTTCATAAATTTATTAAAACCCATTGAAAATCTCCGGTGACCTGGGACAGAATGCCTGGGACTTCAAAGGGTTAAAGCTTATAATATCTTTTATTTGAATATAACAATAAATCAATTTTGATTTTTTGTACAACACGACTCATTTTGTGTTGACACATCACATATTTGATACAGCTGCTGCTACTGCTGTCAATTGTGGATAGAGTATGAGAGTAAATACCTACAGTACAGTACATAGTACATACAGTATTGTAGTAATTTATAATATAATGTTTATATTTACAAAATAAAACTGTTACAATACTCATATATTTTTGTACAAATAATACAATTTTTAAAAAAAGATGATTTGATTTTTGTGTAAAAACAGTTTTAAATATGGAATTTCGCAAAGTGGAAGAACCCTGATAATATACAGTGGGGAGGTTATGCTCTTTTAAAGAGTATTTCTTCTTTTTGTTTTCATAATTTTAATTTTTAAACTTGTTTGTTAAAAGTGATTTATGAATATTATACCATTGAAGCAAATTAATATGTGTTTGTGTATAGGAAATTGGAATCAAACTTGAGGGTCAATTAGTGGTGGCAGAACAGCAGATTGTAAATGCAAGGAAGGAATTTGAAGAACATAAGGAAAAGGTAAGACATGGTGCAAGCAGTTTTTGAAACATTTGTGGTTTTTTGTGAAGTAGGGATTTCAATACTAATGTTGTTTTAGTTCCTTCTGTTCCAGAGTATAGGGGTAACCTGGAGGATTTAAAATAAAAAAAAAAATTACCTGTTAGCGAACCCTCCAACAAAAAAATTCAAAATTTTAAATAAAAGTAAAGACTCATTCTTATTCCAACCTTCGATTCATGAATATTTTTCTGAAAATGAAAATATTGTTTTAATAATCATTTTTAAATAAAAACAAATCTTTATTTTATCCTCTGCTTTGTAGTGACTAAGTGAAAAATAAAATTTCATTTTTATTTATATTCAAAAAAAGTTTATGAAAGAAACAAAGTTTAATCCAAATGAAGTTCAGTGATATATATTTATTTTTGTTTATGCAATGAATAAAATGTCAGCACTATGGAATAAAAGACACAAACTAAAGAAAAAGTTAGACTTAAATTAATAAACTCTCTTGTATATATTGTAATTGTTTTTTTTTTTCTAGAATGAAAATGATCATCTTGTTCTGAGCAAGGCCAAGAACAGTCTGTTGGCTTTAAATGATGATCTAGGCAAGAAAATCAAATCACTTGAAGAGGAGAATGGACTCCTGCACAATGATCTGTCACGGTAACCTCATATTTCTTCGTTGATTTTAATGTATTCATATGTCATTGGAACTTGATGATCAACATGCATGCCCTTCAATCCTGAAGTCCCAGGTTCATATCTGGCCACCATAGATTTATTATTTACGGCTATATGGTGAACCTCCACAGAATACATAGCCCCAAGTGCAGTTCCATGTAACCGCCTATTATTATGGAATCCAACCAATCAAATCACGTTACTTTCTAACCCTGTTGCTATGTCAAAACTACGCACGCCCAATCTTTCATAGAAGTTACAAATTTATCAATAAATGAAAGTAAATTTAATCAAAATCTAACAACATTGACAACATAAAATATGTGTGACATATGTAAATAATTTGTATGACAAAACAATGTTAAAAATACAATAATTGTAAAACAGTTATTATTATTTAACTTACATGTTTGTTGCAAAGGCTGAAGAAATCAAAATAGTAGGTGCCAACATGGGACTGAAATTCTGCAGTGTAAAGTTCACCATCTAGCCATAAATTATAAATCTGTGCTGACCACACACTAAGTTCTTTCTCATGAACCAACAGACAGTGCCAGTCCCTAAGCCTTAAGGCCTCTTTACACTACAACAATAACGATCAATGATAAATGATGGATGAATAAAATGAAGTTGTACAAAAATAAATAGCGAGGTTTCGCAAACTTACGAAATACAAAAACGAAAACGGATACGTCACACACCAATTTTTGAAAATTGCTAAATATATTCAAATATATATCAAATTTTCTACCTATGAATTGTTGATGATCGTCGCAAAATACTGACCAACTGTGACAGATATTTAAGGTGTTCTATTCAAATGTTACAAGAATGTATGACGTATCCGTTTTCGTATTCGTATTTCGTAAAACTGCGAAACCTCACTAATAAAACGAAATTGTAAAAGTTTTTTTACTCAAATGATAATATCACCATTTAACTTACATTGTGACAAAACGTTTTTTTAAAAAAACTTGTGAAAATGAAAATCAATAAAAATGTTCAAATAGTTAAGCTCCAATTATTTTAATATTGTTTTTATTGATTATGACATCATATAATTTGATTTGTGAAAATAAAGTTTAAATTGAATATGCAAGGAAGGTCCATCCTGTTGGTTTAGTATAAAATTTTCTCAAATTTGTTTAAAATTCTATTAGAAAAATGTCTTTGCATCCTTTATCGTTGATTGTCATCATCCTGGTATAAACAGCCTGTATAATGAGACTTGGTACAGAATGCATGACATACTTCTCCTCCTCACAAGTCACAACCAACTTGCTGTTGGTTGTGACATGAAATAAAAAGTACTTACAAAAATAAACAAAAATACTGACTTGGGTATTTTCTTTTTTAAGTCCTTAACAACATTAGTAGCTTAAAAAGTGAATCCTCTTCTTAGCTGAAGGTTCATTTGAGCTGGAGCTTATTACCAGTTTCTTTAGCATGAAGCGGAAGAGAGTGTGAATCTTACCTGGATGGGATGCTGGTTCATTGCAGGTTATTTCCAAGCAGTTCCTTGTACCCCTTGTACAGGTGGGTAGGCTGGAGCAATGTGAGTAACATGCATTGCTCAAACATACTGCACAACCATCTGTCAGGTGCCTTGATTGTGATTCGAAACCGCTACCATGCTCCCACATTGTTCAAATTAATATTAAAAGTATCATTGATTTTTAGGCATGCAGAAACATTTCAAGAAATGACAAAAGATAAAACAGTGTTGCTAAATAAGATGAGTGACCTTAGTTTACAGAAACAAGAATTACTTGAATGCAAACAACACCTAATAAAGTAAGTAGTAAGTCTCTTAACCCTTTGAAGTCGTGGGCCGTATCCCATACGGCCTAATTTACTGCCCCACGATTCGTAGGCCGTATACAGTACGGCCTTGGCTTTTAACCAAATTTAGAGCTGTTATACACATGCTAAGCACTTTTAGTAATGCTGCCCTCTATAGATAGGTAATTTGAGAGAATTTCTCGATATTTGCCGAATATGGCATGCCCAAGTGGTCAAAATAACAAAAATTAATAAGAAATCTGGGTGTATTTTAGTAAAAATGGGGAGAGGATTTTGATCTTGGTGAGGACATAACGAACTAAAGAAGACTGAATTTGAGTCTAATGGTGAAGGCACTGGTTCTAGCAGTTCCACCGATGATTTCATACTTAAATTGGAGTGACATTTTTTTTGTACTAATTTATAGATAAAAATACCCTTTTTAGACCTCAAAATTGCATTTTTTGAACATATGACCTTTGACCTAGGTCAAAAAAATGTATTATTTTTGGGAAGCCCAATACCTATACTATAACAATAAATATAATATTTGATGAAAGTTACAGTCATAAAAATGTAATTTTTATTTTCCTAAATTTATTAAAACCCATTAAAAAGCTCCGGTGACCTGGGACAGATTCCATGGGACTTCAAAGAGTTAATTAGCTACCTGATTAAATGTGAAGTTTCAACATCAAATGAGTCGTATCATAGGTGCGATCAAATTGAGATAATCACAAAAATAGGTCTGTGATGTCAATTTTTTGTGAAATGCATTTTTTATCAATCATGAGTACTGTTTTTATGCAGGAAAGTTGCCTTCATGTAGATTTTTTGAGACTTGTAGTCTTTATGGGCAATTTTCTAAACAAACATGTACATTTCAAGTGCTCATATCTTTGGATCTACTTATCCAATAAATATCATTCAAGTGTATTACAGCTTAAATTATGCTCTATTAGACTGCATCATTAACTCAATTTTGGATTTTCCTATCATTTTGTGGTTAGACCTCGCATATATTGGTTCAACATTATGCACTTTTTAACAAGTGGAGTTAAGTTGCAGATTAAAATTTATTTCATGCTTAAAGTTCATCTCTTTCTGTAACTGCAGTTGTTTTGTCCAGAAAAAAATTGTCTACTCCCCTACAGGACAGAGACACTGTGTACCACGTTTTCCATTCTGGTATTGTGTTTTCCCAACATTTCGTCATCAATCAAAATCTCTACTTTAATTACCTAACTCATATGGACCTATATAGGCTATATAGTTTTTGACAAAGGAGTTAAGAAAAATTGCAGAGGAAACCAAGTTCCTATTGTTTATTTCTTTGTTATCAGCAAATGTATTTATTTTACCATCTCCAGAGAGTCTGACATTCAAAAAACACATTTAAAGAAATTACAAGATGATTCAGAAAACTTGAAGAAGGAGAAGGATTTGTTAGTTGAAAGTAAGATGGCGCAACAGAAAGAAATGAACCAACAATTGCTAGATGTGAAGGATGAATTAAAGAAGGTGAAACAGGAGTTCGGCAAACGACTCGTTGACACACAGACAAAGTGTTCATTAAAAGAAGCTGAAGTTGAAAGGTAACTTGTAATAATTATTATCAGTGGTTTATTGAGCCAGCAACTGACTCAGTCTCCCACTATAATCAGGGGCAAATCCAGAGTTTTGTGAAAAAGTGGGTGCGCACCTTTCCATGGATGAGCACTTCCTTTGCGTTTGAAATTGTTTCAAGCAAAGAAACAAGCTTATTCTCCAACTATTTTACATGCTGGTTTGCAAAAAATTTAGGGATGTTTGTGGGAAACATATTATATAAGAGGGGGAGCACATTTACTTTTGAGAATATATGAAGGATGTGTGTCGGGTGCACCCCTGATAATGATGTTTGCCTCTGTTCAGGTTAGTCTTACAGCATGTGTAGATCTTGTCAAACTGGTCCTTGATGTTGTGAAGACACTGACTTGTGCAGTTTATATATAAAATTTGTCTATCAGTTAAAAACTAAGTGTAAATATACATTAAATAATAAAAAGAAAGACATAATCAAATCAATATTTATCTATTACAGGAATCGGGATGAATATGACAAAAATGAACAGATATATCAAGAGAATCTCAAAAGCATGGAAAAAGAAATTGTGAAAATGGAAGAAAGCAAATTAAGGGTTAAAAAAGAGATGCAGGAAGAAACCATCAAACTCACAGAAAACTATGAAAGAAGAATTACAGATATAGAAGAAAGTAAACGTGTGGCAGAGAAAGAAATAGAAAGAAGAATGAATGAAGAAATGATCAGACTGAAAGACAAATATGAAGGAAGAATTGCAGAAATAGAAGAGAGTAAAGTTCTTGAAGACAAAGAATGGCAGATGAGGTTGAAGGAGGAAATGACCACATTGCAAGAAAAGTGTGAAGAAAAAATTGCAGAAGTTGAAGAAAGAAAAACTATTGCAGTGAATGAAATTGAAACAAGAATGAAAGAAGAAACCAACGACATTAAAGAAAAATGTGAAAGAAGAGTTGCAGAAATAGAAGAAAGGAAAGTTATGGCAGAAAATGAATGGCAGATGAAGTTGAAGGAAGAAATGTCCACACTTAAGGAAATGTATGAAGGACAAATTGTAGAAATTGAAGAAAGAAAAATTATTGCATTAAAAGAAATGGAAACAAAAATGAAGGAAGAAACCCACGCCATGAAAATGAAATTTGAAAGAACAATTGCAGAAATTGAAGAGAGCAAGGTTGTTTTAGTCAAAGAATGGGAGATGAGGTTGAATGAAGAAATTTCCACATTAAAGGAAAAGTATGAAGAACAAATTGCAGAAGTTGAAGAAAGAAAAATTATCGTAGAGAAAGAAATGGAAACAAGGATGAAAAAGGAAACCTATGCCTTGAAAGAGGAATGTGAAAAAAGAGTTGCAGAAATAGAAGAGATCAAAGTTGTTGCAGACAAAGAATGGCAGATGAGGTTGAAGGAAGAAATGTCCACATTAAAGGAAATGTATGAAGGAAAAATTGCAGAAGTTGAAGACAGAAAAATGACCGCAGTGAAAGAAATTGAAACAAGGATGAAGGAAGAAGCCAATGCCATGAAAGAAAAGTGTGAAAGAAAAGTGGCAGAAATAGAAGAAAGCAAATTTATGACAGAAAAAGAAATGGAAACGAGAATGAAGGAGGAAGTATTTACACTGCAAGAGAAGTCTGATAGGACAATTGCTAAAGTAGAAGAGGGCAAACGCATGGCAGTGAAAGAAATGGAAGCGAGAATGGAGTTAGAAACCCTTACTCTGAAAGAAAAGTATGAAGGAAGAATTGTTACAATGCAAGAAAAAAATACAGAAAGAGAATTGTATGTACAAAGGTAAAATAATTTATTTTTAATTTAGTTGAACATATCTATGTTAATTATAATATAGCACACACTATGTAATAGTCTATATAAGTCAACATTTATTAACTATGAAGGTTGCAACCACCCTCAGAAATTTCAGCCAATAGAGGGCTTTTGTAATAAAAATGGTATTCTAAAATCTGCCACACACACTAACAGATTAACGTATGCTTATAGTGCATGCAAAGTGTGGGGGAGGTAAAGTTTGTTTTACCGCATACTGTGAACTGTTGGCATCTTTGGCTAATATTAAATATGTTTAAAACCATGTTGCATCATTGGCTAACAACATTTTAGCATGTACGTATATGAGCCATTGTCATTTGCCAGTAACACGAGTGACTGCTGGCATGTGCCTAAATGTGGCAGAGCCAAGCCAAAGCTGGTTTTCTACAATAAGCAGATACAAGAAAATGGTCGCATTCTATTCTAAAAAACATGCAGTTTAAACATTCAACTTTCTTACTACATTGACAATCTTCAGATATATGATCAAAAAATGTTTAAAAAATTCAAATGAATTTGACCTTGCTTAGTCACAGTATACTGTATTAATAAGCAATTTTCAAATGCATTTTTATCAAAACTTACATTCTAAATGTTCAAACTTTGATAGTTCATCTTTGCAAGTAAACATCGTATGAAACTGATGTTTTTGCATGTTAAAGATAATAACTTGTAGTGTCATAATTCATAACCTAATTTTTCAATGTTATGTCTTATTCCTTCTTTGGCTTGCCCCTCCCACAAAGGTAGATACAGGTAAGTTTTATATTCTTAATTTTTTGATGAAAATATGATGGCTGTTCAGTGAGTGGTTGCTTAAGGGAGATGATCCATTACGGAAGGTGGTCATAATGGGTATCTTGCCCGAATGTAGTTGCACAATGTAATAGTAGTATTGATCACCTTAAACATTTTTTTTTCAGGTTGGAAGAAAAAATAACTAAAATAAGAGAGCACATTAAAGCAGAAAAAGAAAATGCAAGACAACTAGTTAAAAATAATCAGAAATTAAGTGATGAAAGAAGTAGTTTGAACTCTAAAATAAGTCAACTGGAGTTTACCAATGCAGGGTAAGAAATCTTTAAATTATGGTTTTGAATTAATGTATTGGCATGATGGTGAAGACAAGAACTGTTATGTACAGTATAGCCAATAATCTGAGATTCTGAAGACACCTTGTAGATCCATCCCAGATTTAAATGTTATTGATATTTTGTAACCATTTATATTTTGTATTACTTGCGTACTGGCTACATAGCTTGGGATTAACATGCTTACCTACCAATCTAGAGGTCTTGGGTCCAATTCTAAGCAAGTGCTAAGATTATTCTCTCAATGTCACTCACTGTATAGTGAGTCTTAGCATCATGAAGTATATTCATTCTGTAATTTGCAAATGAATTGGATGGCAATGAAAGTAAGTAAATTAAGTCTTCCCGAACAAGGACTATAAACTATGGACCCATGGCTTGTGTACAGAAGTAAAGAACCCATTAAACTATGAGATGAGAAAGTGGTTACTCCATCATGCACTCATTGCCTGTGGTGGATAAAACAGAATTTTTAATTGTGTTTTACTAGTATGTTATCATTATTCATCTGGCAGCATGGACAAAATAATAGATAAACCATGTACTGAAAAACTGTCTCTATGTCCTCCACAAAAGTGCCAATAATATACTGACTGTAGCAATTTATAAAAATAAGCCAAGCTAGCCTCCAAACTGGAGTATGTGAGGACTACAGTACTTTACTGTCAACAGAAGATCTGTGTGTGGCGATGTGGTACTGGAGGTTTTCAAGGAATTTCCACAGTGTGGAGTGGGGAATGGATAGCCACAGATAGTGTCTCCAACAATGTCTTTGTTAGAATGGAACCCATGACACTTGAAAATGGCACTCTCAGAATTTACAATGGGTGACATATTTTTTTTCAATCCGAAGGAGGGCACCTCCAAATCTTAGGTCGTGTCGAGATGCCGCTGGTAGCCCACTGGATCCGCCCCAGATTTCAATTTTATTTATATTTTATAATAACTTCAGTATTAATTGAATAACTGCAATTTTATTTAGTTTGAAGAATGAAGTGGAGACTTGGTCGTCAAGATTTCAGGAACTTACTTCTGAAAAACAAGTGCTAAGTGAGAGGATAACTGGTGTTGAAACGGAATATAATGCCCTCATTAATACATTAAGTGATTTACAAGAAGCAGCTGAGTGAGTAGATAATAACTTTCTAATATAACATTTTATGAGGTGGTCTGCAGGTACTTTTACACTGATTAATTTCAGGTCATTTGTCAAGGTTAGGTGTAATTAACTAAGGGTCTATGTTCATTTTCTTCTGCTGCAGTTACTGCAGTATCTATTGTCATTATGTTATCTCTGGTGACTCCATTAGATCATAAGTTCACATCTCAACAGTTGTTAACCTTTGACCTGGGGCAGATTTAGAGGAGGCTCCATACTGGCTCCGCCCCTCCCATTTCAGATATATTTATTAACATTGTCTATAAAATGAAAAATATTCAGCATATAAAACAAGAATTAATCCCTTCACATGCATCCAAGATTTCCAGACATCTCAAATTCTCGGGAGCATGCCTCCGGACCCCCTACATTTAATATTAAATGTTAAAACTATAGTTTATTATCAATTAAAGGAAGGAAATAAATGCAACGGTGAATATATTGTGGGAAGGGGTGGTGGGCTCCGAGTGTTAATTCCATCAATGCTCTGAAGCGGGTTCTTAAGGAAAAATGTGAGGTCTCACCACAAAATGAGTCTCATGGTAGGAAAATCCAAAACTGAGTTATTGCTACCTAATAGTGCATAATATAAGCCATAGCCTACACTTTAGATGATATTTATTGGATAAGTAGATCCAAAGATATGAGCCTTTGAAATTTTCATGTATGGAAACATGGTTTTGAGAAAATCACCCATAAAACAATAAAAAATATAAACAATTAAAAGACTAAATCTCAGAAATCTGCATGGAGGACCCTTTCCGGCAAGAAAACTTAAAAACTATTGTAATAAGTGCCATAGTACTAATTGATTAGAACTAAAATTTCTCAAGAATTTGAATTCAGACCTGTTTTGATGATTATCTCAAATTGATCTCACCTACAATGCGACTCATTTTGTGGGGGTACCTCACAATTAGTTAAGTTAATAAATAGTAATGTGGGAGTGTAATACTCTGTATGTGCAGTTCCTATTATGAGACTCAACTTTTGGTTATCAATCAAATTTGTTTTAATTAACTTTAATTTTTATGAGATTTATTTGTTTTTGTCTATAAATTTGTTCACAGTAATCATGTATGTAATGAAGAAAATACAAGAGGTTTAGAGGAAGAAATTACGAAGTAGGTACTTTAAAAAATTGGATAAACAGAATGTGGAAGTTTTGTGAGGTTGTGCTTGTCGTATGTAGTATGTTGTGCGTAGATTGTTCACTTGAGTGTGGCATTTATCTTAGTCAACTCGGCAAAGACCCAATTTACACTATGGCTTAGGCCAGCCCAGAACCAGTAATTATAAATTTATATGCGCCAAGTACCTTGGGCCGCTCCTGGCGTGGCTTAAATTTAGACCACCTTGCAAGGTGTTCAAAATTAGGCCGGCTTACACATTAACTGAAATTTTAACCTGAGAGCCCCCTCTCATTATCGGCAAACCAACGAAAAGTGCGCTGACTTTCCTATCGCCATTATTTTGTACATTATTAATAATAATAGTAATAGTTTAGGCTTTTATAGCGCATTATGCATAGCCTCAATGCGCTTAACAATGAGAAAAGTTATTGTGCCTGCTTGCTGCTTTATTGGGTAAATCCATTATCCGAGACTGAAGGCTCATAAGGCTGGAGATTATTTCCAGTTTCAATAGCGTGACGTAGATGGGAGTATGATACTCCCCCTGGATGGGATGCTAGTCCATCACAAGTTACTTCCCAACAATTTGCTGGTGCCCATCATCCAGCTGGGTAGACTAAAGCAATGCGAGTAAAGTGCTTTGCTCAGATGCACAAGCAACTGCCGTGAGTGAGTCTCGAACCACTAACCTCTCGATTGGGATTCTGAATTTCAACCGCTGCACCAACTGCTCCCGTGTTGCTGCTTTCGTACTTAAAAATAATAATATGACTAGAAGTGCAAATACAGATCCAAATTGGCGGAAGCACACAAAATTATATTCTTCACAGGAATATTTGCAAAGAAATGCTGGTCAAAGTCAATAAAAGCATTATACAAGAAGTCTACAACAATAATTACAAAACCGGAGCAAGTTTTTTTTTTTTTTATTAATTGTGCCTCTGGTTTACCCTCTTTGGATTGCAATTGTAAATATGTTAGAATCTGGCTCAATTGAACCAAATCCTGGGCCAGCCCAGAACACAATCATAAGTTTAAATGGGTCTAAGCTGGCGGTCATCACTGTGTTGTGCACTAAACCGTGGAGGTATTTGGTCTCCACTTCGAAAAAAATAATCGCTCTTGCTGTGTTCCGACTTGAAGGTTTAAAGCAAGATAATAGCCCAGTCTTTAGAATGAGACATTAAGCTGTTGGTTCTATGTGCAGCATGGCTTGTGTATGTTAAAAAAACATTGTACACTCCTCGAAAAAGAGTACCCTATCACCACCAGAACAACCCCATAGGAAACAATCCATATGGGCTTTATTTTTAGAATGATTAAGAGAACGGTGCATACATTGTGGTGTGCATATGGTGTACTTCCCTGGGGAGGCGAGTACAACACAGTGAGTAAAAAATCATGGTACTAATATTAGTTAGAACTACAGTATATTATACCCATACTTTCATGCACTATGTTCATTATTTGTATAGATACCTCGGAAATTTTAGAAATTAGAAACATTTAATAATAAAATCTCTTTTTCTTTCAGATGGCAATCTTTGTATGAAGATCTCCAAGAAAAGGTCGCTCCATTTAAGGTTAGTATCTGATAATGGTCAGAAACAACGGTTTATAAATTTTATTAAAAAACTTGTAATTCACTTCCCAATTGGCTCAGAAACCAAAAGGTATTTGGTGTGGAAAACGGGATTTCTTGGCTCGAACAAGACATCCATTCATAGAAGCCTATGTGAAGAGAGACTATCTGATGTGGCCAAGAGCGGCGGAACGTTTTTTAATTAGGGTGGGGGGACGAGGTTAAATTTTTCTCAGCCATCCCAGCCCGGTTTGAAAAAAGAAACGTTATTGCCATTAAATTTTTGCTTTCCTGGTCCCTGAAGGTTGTTTTCATGGCCAAAATATTCATATTTACCATATTGACATGCTGTTTTTGAGTTGTGGATTGTTCATTTTTTAGTTGGAGTGACATTTCAGGGGGGACTGTCCCCCCTCTTCAGCCGCCCATGGATGTGGCTATAGAGGTCGCCTAGACCAGTCTAACTTCAGCTTGAAATGCTAGAGAAGATTTGGAAATATTATTTAAAGAAGACTTTGACTGTACACACCAAATATTCTTGTATATAAAGGGCTTTTACACTGCAAATTCTACAGATCCAAAAGAAAAATTATAACTGGTGCAGATATCAGTATAAACTGCCGGCCGCCCTTTTAAAATGACAGCACTGTAATTATATGTGGCAGAGCCAAGCCACTCACAAACATAGGTTTCCACAATAGGCATAAACAAGAAATGGTTAGATTTTTCAACATCTTTATCTCAAAAACAGTTGAAACATTTAACTAAACATAATACATTAACAATTTTTAGATATATGATCAAGAAATGTTTTAAAAATGCAATTTAAAATGCCCATGCTCCTTCAATAATTCATTGACATATTCACAGATTTAAAGGAATTGTTGATGATTTCAGTGCTTTAACTTTACCTACTATGTTTATATTAACAGGAACAGTTAGACCAGTTTGAGTTGGAGCGTAACTTTCTGTTGTGTAAGAGCAGTCACGCTCAGAATGAGATTCAGAAGCTGAGTGAAGACTATGCAAAGCTACTAGGCCATCATAACTCAAAACAGAAAATACAGCATGTACAAAAATTAAAACAAGAGAATTTAGCACTTAAACAGGTACAATCATTCATTTATTTATTCGTCTTTTAAAAACATCTAATTGAAATATCACTCACTGGAGCAAACTGTATTGTTGAGGCTTAAAATGTATGAAATGGCTAATCATTGAAAATTATACTTGAGATAATAAAAACCACTGCGAAAGCATTCTTGCATTATTAATACAAGACAGTTTGAAAGAGAAAATTAGCTAAAACCTATTTTAAATATTTAGAATGTTCATACGTACACAGTTTTCTTAACTTGGATAGGATTAAAAAAAACCTTCCCCATTGTGTTGCCCGTAATAGGAATCAAACCCACGATCTTCGCTTTTTTAGAGCGGTCATCTAAAGTGATTATAGTCTTAACCGATTGCTCCATTAAATGCGTGGTACCTCCAGGTGTATTTTAGAGAACTTCTTAATGATCCCCGGTGAAACACGTTTTTTGTTATGTGGGTCTAGGGGACACCCTGGGATGTAACTTAAAAAAGGGCGATAAACGTTTGACGGAAATGAGGTCTAATTTGTGTACAAAATTTCAAGCATGTCCATTCAAAACAGGCGACGCTGGATGCTTTTAAAATTGTGGTTGCAACAACACCATTACCAACAAGAAGAAGAAATGAGTGGGCCTCTAAGGTCCGCTTCGTTCGGACCTAAAAATTGTTCAACTTGTCCCTCCTTCGACTGTTATTTGTGCAAGGAGGAACTAAATTAAAGTTTATTTTTTATTATTTGTGACAATCGTTTTCTTTTTTTAATATTGTAGGAAGTCATGAAACTCAGGGAGCAAAATGTGAAATATTTGCGACAAATAAAAACCACTGGTGAGAAGAATCCGACAAGGAAACGATTCAACCCAAGTGAAGCCTTCAAACACAGCAAGGAGAACAGCGTACCACTCGGCCCCCACAACTAAAATCTTATAAGGTGCACTTCATCATCACTGCATCATTTATCATTTGTGTTACTTGTGGTACAAAGCGGGCATCTTATGGCCAAAAGACCTACCCTTTGAAAAATATAACACTCTCCAACTAGTTGGGTCTACCATGTTACATTACTAGGAAGATCTACCTAGTAGCATTGTAGTGTTATTGGTACCTTAAGGTCATTAAGTGATTGTTGTGATAGTTTTAATTAGTTTGAAGGTATACTGATGACTGTATTTTTCTATGTACTTTAAAAGCATTGATGACAGCATGATGGATGACAGCATATCATTGGTAGTCTCCCTTGAGAAGGCAGCGGACCTTATGTTAATTGAGAAATGTAAGGGTTTGTGATCATAATAGGATAATAATGTTAATGTTATGTGTGAATGGTAGTTTCTATAGTGCTAACCCTGTTAACTACCTGACCTACATTTTCACTACCATTATCTACCATGTTAACCCTAGTTGGAGGGTTATTTTTTTTCAAAGGGTACCTTTGATCTACCATATATATGTTCTCACCAACTACTGTACTACACAATAGTGGTATGTTTTTGTCAGAAGCATGCCATTGCTCTGGCATAGTTATAATGTTCTCCACAACAACAATCATAGTACAAGATAGTGGTGTGTTACAACCTGGCATGTGGATATAATGTTCTCCACAACTACTGTAGTACATGATTGTGGTATGTTACTGTCAGAACACCTAACATTGCTGTAGAACCCTGCATCAGTATTGATAAATACCAGAGTGAGTTGGGTATAAATGACGTATCTCAACAATGAATTCGAGGAGGTCTCCAGTTTGCAGTGGAGAGACGTCTCCAACATAAAACTGTCTTGCGCTCTCACCAAGGAGATGTGCCTGCGACATCTCAGAGATGAGCTGACACACACTTCGCCTGAGAGTCGCAGGATTTTGTTCAGTCTCCAAGTAGTCATTGTGACATCTCCGAGACCTTTCTTGGTTGCAGCGAGGCTCCAAGACGTTTCAGGTTGCCACAGCGACATCTCATGAGATAATTCCAGGCAGTCGAAGCGACTTCGCTGGTACTTTACCCTAGTAACATGGTTGCTAAAACAACAGATGGAGACATCTTGAAGATTGGAAAAATCTCAATAAAAAGTTAAACGGATCTGAATTTCTTGTGACTCCTCGAAGACGTCTCTGTCACTAGCAAAATCTGGAGTTGCAAACTACTTTCAAGCCCGTTGAGATAGCCCACCCAAACCTGTTTCAATACTGCCCATAAAAATCATAAATCAGACTTAGTTTGGGTTCTCAAATATTTCAAGCATAATTTTATGTTCAGGTCAACATTTATGTAGGTAGTACAATATGTTTTTTTTTCTGATCTTTGACATTTTTCATCTTTCTTCTTCCACTAGTATACAGCATACAAAATTCAATTATGGTTGTAAATAAATTATTTACATGAATTGTATACATCTTATCCTATTTCAGCACTCTGATTAGCTGTGATAAAATAGAGATTAACTGTTTTAAACTTCATTGACCAATATAACAAATGTACATATTATAATTGTAAATAATAGATTGATCAAACCCTTCCTGGGAAAATCCCATGAACAATATCAGACAAAATCTTCCCAGGGAAACCATGACAAATTAAAACCACAGCCTGCCCCATTTTAAAAACAGTAGTCTAATTGTTGGTTTTGCTGGGGCATGTATTCTCCCATAAGGGTTTTGACCTATTTTAATCCGATGGCAAAAAAGGTGTCATAGTAAAATAAGTTGTGTTGTATATCAGGTGATTTTGAGAAATTAAGAATGTACAGTAATTATAAAATTCACGTTATAACCTCCAAAAAAAGTGAATTCTCATTTTCGTCAAATGACTTCATTTTATATTATACATCAAACATTTAAACTGCATTGATTGGTTGGAAGAGCTCTACATGATTAAAAATATTCCTACAATTCCAATATGCTGACTTCACTTTTTTAAATAGTATACCATTTATAAATGTGACATCACTTTTATGACATCAGTTTGTGATATAGTAAAGTAGTACTTTGGCAAAGTGATGTCACTGACAGTTGTGATGTTTACACAATAAAAAGCACTACTAGGGTAGACCCCTAGCCAAGGTGTTCTGTTCAGTTAACTTACGACCGATAATACATGAATGTATCAATTCAGTCTACAATGCAAACACCCAAAAGCTAACAAAATATGGAATTTCTGTTTACCGAGATTTAGTGAATTTTGAGGATGTAGGTCTAGGCCTAAAGAATCGCACCACACAGACCAGAACTTACAGCGGGAAAGGTAGGCCTTGGCCTAAAGCTGAGGTAGGCCTAGCCTAAAGTATACATTGCCTAATTTTAAGTTGCTGGTTAAAACTATGGGCCTATTCATTTCGGGGCTGCCCCCTTGATACCTTTTAATTTAATCAATACATCAAATTTAAGTGAAACAAGTAAATGTGTCATTCATTAGTACTAGTAATACTATTTGGAGGCACCTCTGCCCATAGTTTTAATCAACTCTTAAGACAACATATATTTGTATACTATTTAATGCATTCACTTCCACTATGTGTTTCTTAAACATGTTCTAGACTAAAACAGAGCGAACTATGACAATGAATCACCCTGGTAAATAAAAAAGGCTAATATTTACACCCCAAACCATAGAGGGTGCAATTCTTAGTGTTTACACCTCATTACACAATACAGTATCAGAGTTTCCATTTCACTAACTGTACTGTAACAACATGCATATGTAATCAGGAAACAATAGAGTTCTGGTGTTTTTGACATATTTGTTGCTAGCATTGTCAACATCACCCATGTTGTGTGTGCATCCCACACACATTACACTTGGGTATGCAACTTTTTTATGGCCAGAGTAAACAACATGGCAGATATAGTGGCCTTTGAGCTTGTATTTTTCAAAGGAAATTATATTATTAATTGATTCAACTTGTTTTACGGAAGTTTTGGCCTAGCCTTAGGCCAAATTGCATTTAATATTGAGAGAAATAATCAGTATGCTCATGTGAAAATGACCTCAGTGTCTGAATATATTCATCATTGATGGCTAACGTGCAATAAATGACAACAAAATGTATAAAATTCTGTAAAACAATTGTTTGTAACAACACCTTGCATATACCATGCTATAAAAATGCCAATTCATGTTAAAACTAATTCCACCACAAATAATGTATTTTTTTTTTAGTGCTGAATTTTTAGGGGAATCTTTTTAATAGTATTTTTTAAAATTGTCTATAGCGTAGGTATCTCTAAGACTTAAGTTTGACTGTACTGATGAGATGACGTAAACTTGTAGAAACTTCAGAAATAAAATATTCACAAGTTATAATTTTTCCGGATTATTGCTTTTTATTTCAGTTATCTCGGATTTCATGTTTACAGTGGAACATCAATTTTATAACAGTGTAAAATATATTCCAATTAAGCCAGTTAAAGATTCATATATATATAATGCCAAATTATTAAATTTGGCATTATGTGGTCGTCTTTCGTTTTCATGGGCTTGAAGTGGTTTTAAACCGCCAAGTAGATATACCTTGTATATTTTATATATAGAAACGTTAACAATGAGAAAATCTGCTGAGTGTGAAAATAGTCGCCCCAACCGGGACTCGAACCCGACTAGTGCTGTCACGTGATGTACGATGTTGATTGTGAGAAGAGTTGCATTCTAATTGAATTTATACGAACCTTTGCTTGGAAACGAATGAAAGCCTACAGTTGTAGGTCTAGCCCTCAAGGTTAGACCTTGATCTTGTGAGATCAAACTTATTACTAGTAACAATTTTTGCCAATGTGAAAAAGGCATTACAGCATTTATACTGGTAAATAATTGTCCAAAAACATGAGTAAAGAATGGCAAAAAATACATGAGAATCTAAATTTATAGCTCAAATTATTTTTCAATATAATTTTTATTGGTAAATTTGATGGCTAAAACTATACTTCGGAGAACACTACATAAATGCAGTTGTTGTTTTACTCAATGAGATTGATATATATTTGGGGCATGTCATGGCAAAACCACTAAGTTGTTGTTTAAGTGTGGTTTAATTGAAACCATATTACACGTGAAGGGTAAATTGTCAAAATCAGACATCGAAATTTATTAAACAAAGTATATCGTTTGTATTTGTCTATATTTCCTGTTGTTTATTTGCTGCTTTTGCCATGTCTTTCCACTATTTGGGAAATTTGTTTGTCTGAGGTCATTTCTTGACACCTAAAGACCAACGTTTCCAGGGGAGCATGCCTTCGGACCCCCTAGAACTGTTACTCTTTGCCGGCCTTCCCTTCCCC
>JAOTQE010064899.1:7005-17929 GCA_025631205.1 Nesometra sesokonis
GGAGTGTCTACTACATTATATTGGAGAAACAGTGCACTTTATTCGCTAATTTGTTAGTAGTTCAAATCGAAGTACCCAGAAGCAAATAAATGACATCCATTTTAATTGGAGATATTTACAACAATGGGAGTGTCTACTACATTATATTGGAGAAACAGTGCACTTTATTCGCTAATTTGTTAGTAGTTCAAATCGAAGTACCCTAGAGCCCTCGCATGAAGCTGTTGAGAAGAGAAAATCTGGTATTATTTATAATTTTAAATCTACAGCAAGATATTCTCTGTTTCTGTCTGGTAAGAGACAAATATCCTCAATGTCTTACTGCCATAATTTCATACAGTGACATTTCACCAGTGTTCTTCCCAGGGCCTGCGAGTATCAATGATACCATGATGCTTGAAACTTTTACCATAATGCTTGCTTTAAACATCTTTCATGATGCTTGAGGCAGTCAACATCATGCTTGAGAGTTGGCCATGATGGAACATCTTCCATGATGCTTGAGGCAGTCAACATCATGCTTGAGAGTTGGCCATGATGGAACATCTTCCATGATGCTTCAGGCAGTCAACATCATGCTTGAGAGTTGGCCATGATGGAACATCTTACATAATGCTTGAGACAGTCAACATCATACTTGAGAGTTGGCCATGATGGAACATCTTCCATGATGCTTGAGGCAGTCAACATCATGCTTAAGAGTTGGCCATGATGGAACATCTTCCATGATGCTTGAGGCAGTCAACATCATGCTTGAGAGTTGGCCATGATGGAACATCTTCCATGATGCTTCAGGCAGTCAACATCATGCTTGAGAGTTGGCCATGATGGAACATCTTACATAATGCTTGAGACAGTCAACATCATACTTGAGAGTTGGCCATGATGGAACATCTTCCATGATGCTTGAGGTAGTCAACATCATGCTTAAGAGTTGGCCATGATGGAACATCTTCCATGATGCTTGAGACAGTCAACATCATGCGTGAGAGTTGGCCATGATGGAACATCTTCCGTGATGCTTGAGACAGTCAACATCATGCTTAAGAGTTGGCAATGATGGAACATCTTCCATGATGCTTGGGACAGTCAACATCATGCTTAAGAGTTGGCCATGATGGAACATCTTCATGATGCTTGAGACAGTCAACATCATGCTTAAGAGTTGTTCATGATGGAACATCTTCCATGATGCTTGAGGCAGTCAACATCATGCTTGAGAGTTGGCCATGATGGAACATCTTCCATGATGCTTCAGGCAGTCAACATCATGCTTGAGAGTTGGCCATGATGGAACATCTTACATAATGCTTGAGACAGTCAACATCATACTTGAGAGTTGGCCATGATGGAACATCTTCCATGATGCTTGAGGTAGTCAACATCATGCTTAAGAGTTGGCCATGATGGAACATCTTCCATGATGCTTGAGACAGTCAACATCATGCTTGAGAGTTGGCCATGATGGAATATCTTCCATGATGCTTGGGACAGTCAACATCATACTTGAGAGTTGGCCATGATGGAACATCTTCCATGATGCTTGGGACAGTCAACATCATGCGTGAGAGTTGGCCATGATGGAACATCTTTCATGATGCTTGGGACAGTCAACATCATGCTTAAGAGTTGTCCATGATGGAACATCTTCCGTGATGCTTGAGACAGTCAACATCATGCTTGAGAGTTGGCAATGATGGAACATCTTACTTAATGCTTGTGAATTTCATGTGATGCCTGACAGTTGTTCATAATGCTTGGAACATCTTAAATGATGCTTAAAACTTCATGTATTATCTCAGAATGCTATTTATCATAGGGCATTTAAATGTTTTCTAATTATCAAAAATGGGCCACATCAGCCCGATTATGATTGATTTAGAATGATGCTGGAGAGAACACTATTTTACATGTCAGATTTGTGTTGGCAACAGAGATAGGGGACCAGACATTCTGAAGTTGGGGCAAATTTTACATTTCTTGATTAGATAAACAATTAAAACTTAGAGATTATGTTAACAATGTTATTGTTGTATCTTGACATCAAATGGTATCAACCTAAATCACACTTTAAATTAAGATTATTTATTCAGTACCTTATCATTAAATGCCTGTATATTTAAATAACTTCTTTCACATCCTCTATATCCCTTCTGAAAGCATACTGTACATAATAAATAGAGAAGTATATGTAATTTGTGCTTGTTTGTGTGACTTCTACTGTGTTCATTATTAAGTTCATAATAAAAATTAATTTTTAAATGTGGTTTTATCAAAATTTGTAATTATATGCATTTAGTATGGTCTTTGCACAGTACATTTGACAAGTGAAAGGTTGATAATTGTGGAGGGCCGCTAATACAGTATTAATTGCTGGAAAAGTGTTATCCATCATTCCCATACTGTAGGCATGGCAGCTGTTCTAGAAAAAAAATCTGATTATGCAATTTGCTTCATTAATGTATAGTAATATAATTTAAATGACACTGTCAGACCATGGAGAAGTTTAAGTTAATTAACACTTTCTTGCACTCATAGGGCCCGTTCGCGCGAGTTTTTTTTTTCAGTGTTTTACACCATTATTTAATGGTTAAAAATAATCCTGGTTTTGCCCAAATGAGTGTAAATTATAAGCTGCCCATGGCTTTAACACCAAAACAGCCTAATATGCCAACCCTGCAATTAACTGGATATTTTTCGCAGCGGAAAACCTTTTTATGACTTAAGCTGATTTTGAGTAAGGAGTATTTTTTTATATTTATGAAGACTAGTACAGTTTTTCGTATTCTAATAATTTCAATACGCTAATTTGTTGGAGCATGGGCCATTGGAGATAGTTAGAGACCATATTGCATAAGGTTGCTCAAGTAAAATTTCGGTGATCAGTGCCGTCTCTTGCTATTTGATATAAATTTACCAATTATAAAATCTAGTGCAGTAAATTAAAAACATTTATAATAGTGTAAAGTTACTCTGATTCGTAGTGCAGCTTTTGGAAAACAAATAGAATGATTGGAACCAACATCGCCTGTATCATTAGCTTTTTTGCTAGTCATCCGGTGTTTTTAGATTTCAGAGTTTTGCACGAACAGACATACCACTTCTCCTCCGAATGGGCCTACACAGTAAAGAGTAAGAGCAATAAATTCTGTGATGCATCTCCAAAACATTTAATTGAAAGCATGATAAGATAGGTCTTTATGGTTATCTTTTAAAACGATTGTCACTTTGGGAGTTTTTGAAATTTTCAGGAATGCAGTTCCAGAATTTTAATCTGACACCAGTAAAAGACCTGTGAATGTTTTTCTTCTGTTGAAGGGATATAGTAGACTTTTGTTGGTAGACCTAATAACACTATCCGATACAATCAATTTACAATTAAACAATTTTATTGGTATCTTAAAGGCCTATTCCTTCAAAAGTTATATTTTTTCAAAAAGATTAAAATATTCTAAATTTTACTATTTTTGCAAACGGTTAAAGCGGCATTCGTGAAAATTCATGTTGCCTTGCGGAGGTTTACTCTCTTCAAGTACTCCTAGTTACTATTTAAGATTGGTTACTGTACATACTGATTTACATACTGTAGAATACATTTTTTTGTAATAAAAAAATTGTATAATATGTATTAAAATTTCGTAACCATAATGAAAACTTTTAAATTTTACATGAAAGGAAGTTTTTGTTTGAGCTTGATTGTTTGTATTTCTGATTTGAGAACTTATAATGGTCATCCGTGTCAAGTGCTTGTTGCTAAGAAGATTGATGAGTTTTATCCGGCTACTCCATGGGGAATGTCTGTTAATTGGCAATTAATGCCGTAAAGCTTACGAACCTCTCGATACAGAAGTGATGACCTGAGCTGCTAGGCTTAACACTGATGCATCTGCACTGCATATGTTAAGTAAGCCGATTGCTGATACGTTGACACTGCGTAGTAAACACAGTGCTTGCCAGATAGACAACCTGCTTTTCTTCATCAGAAGAATAGTGGCTTTAATATAATATTTCTTTTGGGGTTTCCACTTGAAATCCAATTATAAATTACTCTGTGAAATTCTATTCTATTGAACACTATGTGTTTGGTGTTCAGTTGATGCATGCGACTAATTTACGGTTCTAACTAATTCAAATAAATACTTTCCACACTATTAAACGAAATTTAATATTTAGAAAAAAAGAGGAAAGATTTTAATTTGGAAATCCGAAAAGGTCCACTAATCAACTTCAAGTAAGAAAGTATAATACATTCTCCAAGCAATGAGATACACGCCATCGTGACAGGATTCAATATTTCAACATAATTTGTGACGTCATCAGGAATCATCATTCCTGATGATGACACAATTTATGTTGACATATTGAACCCTGTCATGATGGCGTGTATCTCATTGCTTGGGGTATGTATTGTACTCTCTTATTTTCATGTGGGTTATATAAAATATATTTGGATTTTTTTAACAGTTGACGTGTCTGAGAGTGGCAATGCTCAATTTATAGCTTATCTAGGCCCAGGCCAGGCCTAGAGAATAGGAGCAGTTGACAGGTAGCAAACCATCGCAAATTAGAAGAGCATGCGGTTACACAGTACTTCCGGGGCCCTCTCTAGACGCTGTAGGTTTCTTCTTGGGGGCTCTGTATTATGTAAACATAATTGATTAGGCACATTTAGCGACTTTCTTGCCCAAGCTTGCTATGGGCTAATGCTTCTCTACTAGGCGTAAACTGACCTATTCTAGTCGCAAGTCAACAATAATATGCACTATTTGCTGTTACTTGATAAATTCACATTTTATTTCATTGTTATTTAGTTTTAAATTGTTTATTGAATTGCTTGTAGGCAGTGATAGAAGTTGAAGTTTTGTGGGCCTACTAGACCAGAGGGCCTAGGCCTATTTCTTGCATCAGGGAATCCTCGGGTATAAGCAAACCCCCCCCCCCCCAAATTTGGTCAAATTTTTTACAACACAAACACCAAACATACTGTACGAGGAAACACAGGATAAGGTAAATAAAAAAATATGGTAATTTATTATATTGAGAATTATAACAAAGCTTGTTGGTGAAGTATATTAGGATATAAATATATTAGTTGGACTTTATAAGAGAAAACTTTCTTGGAAGGTGCTGATGCAATTTCAGGGGAAGTTTGTTAAAGAGTTAGTACCACTCAATCAAATATGTGTTGAATTAAAATAAGTTTTGATTGAGAAAGATGATGGTTATTATTAGTTCTTGTGTTGTGGTAAATCTAAATTTGTAAGACAAAGGCAAAGGTTGTTAAATTTATGATTACATTTGCGTATCCAATATACATGGAGGAAATAAATGTTTCCTTCATTAAGATGTCTGTAAAAGTTGGTTAAACCCATTTTTTATTTCATTATTTCCTCTCATAATTTAACAATTACAAGGCACAATAGGATTCAAACAGATTAAAAACAATTCTAAGATGCATAGTTTTTCAATGTACGTGGAGCCATTTTGACACTAAATTGTGTATTATTAGGAGTCACTTAAACTTTTTGAAAATTTTCAGTCCGAACTGCACCCATGTCAGGCACGATCAATGCTGTTATTATGCGACAAAAAATGACAAACATAAGAACAGCATTGATCAGATGTGCCTGACGAGGGACCAGTTCGTACCGAATATTTGCAAGCAAGTTTATTCCTTACTTATAATACACAATTTAGTGTTCAAATGACTCAACATTTGTTGACATTTTTAACTATATGTCTAGTATGACACACCAAAAAATAGTCTCGTAACATGATTAAAATGTATCAACTGAATTCTTAAGAAGCAATTCACCCTCTGACATTAAAAAAACTGCCACAGTTCGAGTGGACTAAAGAGGCTTTTCGTTATTTAACATTAAAATGATATTCCTTGTGTAAAATTTAAAAATAATGAACAGACACCTTAGACTTCGGGAAAGCTCATTTGCTGGTATCTCGGAAAGACATTTTCTAGGGGAAGGGTCCTTTGACGCCCTTTTTATTTTAATAATTTTATATTTGAACCACCCGCCAAAAAATCCTGGATCCGTCCCTGATTTACATATCGATAATATTTTATAACGTATTAAAAATGTCTTTACTTTAAAAAATATATATTAGTCATGAGTATTCTGATTTAAGGACAAAGTGTGCAAATGCGAATATCGTTAGAATCAAATTCCTTATTTTGGGAAGTGAAAAATTAAGTTTTTTTTTGGTTCCTACAGTATTTAAAAGTAGAAACCTTTGCGATCATTTTTTATGTCAATGTGAGTGTTTTGATTCAATTTTTATTAAGATGGTTTATGGCCTCTCTTTCAAAAACATTGATTAGCACCTGAGAAGGCCTGGCTTAAATGCGATAAATATGCTCTCAATAGATTAATGTGTTTACAGATGAAATTCGATAACATGCGATTAAATATCTACTGTGTACTTATTTCGTATTTGATAAATTTAAACTTTTAACCTATATAATACAATTAAATTTAAGTAAGTGAAATTTAAAACATAATGTGGTAATTGTCTGAGAGAGGATTATCTTTTGATCTGCCAGATAAGTTTTCGGCATAGTTCAGGATATGTATGTTAGGTTAAAGATGTATGTCACTTAAAAATGACGAACTATAGTCCCATTTTGAGGCTTATATACCTGCCAACTCTCACGCATTATGCGTGAGTCTCGCGCATTGGAGCTTATTTTTGACGTCTCGTGCATGAATAATTTTTCTCATGCATTAGCAGAATTCTCACTCATAAACAGAAATTTCAATAGATTTTCTCACGCACATATTTAGGCAGAAACTGCACAAAAACGGTCAAACAACCTTTTTTTTTTCCTGCTCGTCAGGTCGAATTGGGAGAAAATGTGGCACAGGGCTGGTGGCGGGGTTTGTCTCGCGCATTGGAGCCAAAAAAGGGTAGCAGGTATAGGCTTAGGGAGTGGAACTACAGTAATTAGGCCATAGGAAAAGAACCCTGGCATCAACAGGTTTGAACCCAGGATGCTGGGTTTGGAAGGCAAGTGTCCTAAACACCAAGCTATAGCTCTACTCCAGATCATTATCTTTAAGATATCTTCAGCCTGTACTGTAGCCATTGATACAATTCAGGCTTGGTGAATATTAATAATTATAGATTATTTATTGTACAAACATCAAAGTATGCATGGTAATTTGGGTTAATTACAACCATAGTACACACACAAAATTCATCAGTGTACTTTGTCAATAGTAAGTAGACTGTTTTATGGCTTTTTAATTATATTTCATGTTTCTGTTGTATGGAATGAGATGAGTGAATTTTTAAAATATCAAACTGCAGGAAATGCTGTATAGCGAATGGGTTAGTTGGTTGGCTCATTCAAAGAAACATAGAGAGCTTTTATTATGCTGTACCTGCCAATCCTGTCGAGTTTAGGTGGTGTAGCCTCCACTTTTTGCAGAGGTTCCAACCCTCCTGATTTGTCCGGGAGTTTCCCGAAATTTTGACAGTCTTCCAAAATTTTAATGGTCTCGCGATTTTTTAAAGCTATCTTTCGATTTTCTGTTAAAATTTAAACATGTTCTAGTACCATAACTTGGTTTAGAATAACATGTAATCAATTAATAAAGTACTTTTAAATCGTAATTGACGCTAGTTAAAACCTTTCTGGCCTCTTTGTTCAGCCCTTCCGTCATAAAACGCAGTACAAGGGGTAGTAGTTTAAGATAGAGGTGCACTTTGAAAATTCTCCCGAAATTTAGACCTCACAAACTGTGTGTTGTATAATGTAGTTTTTTATGGGTTTTCATAAAAATTATCAACGTGTATGTCATTTTTACCTCATTTTTAGTGTTGTTATAGTATATGTCCAATTTTATTTACATTTTTACCAATTCTTCTCATGTGTGAGAAAATGGGAGTTATGCATGAGACATCCAAAATGGGTTTATTTTTATTTTATTTTATTTCGTGTCGCAACCAACAGCAAGTTTACTCGCCACTTACAGGATGAGATCTATGCCATGCTTTCTAAACCAAGTCTCACGAGGCTTAGGGAGTGGCGTTGTTAAGTCGTGAGAACTAACCTAGCGTTCAGGCAGGTTCGAACCCAGGACCTCAGGATTGGAAGGCAAGCATGCTAACCACAAAGCTACAGCGCCACTGTAGTTCCAATGCATAAGACTCGCGCATTGTCCGTGAGTTGGCAGGCATAGTATTGTGTACTCGTTAGTTTCCTTGAATGAGAGAAAGATTTTAAAAATAAAGGGATAAACAAATATGTATATACAGTGTAGGAACATATCTGCCAACATTTGTACTCTCGAAAGCGGTAGGCCGTCTCGCTGGCACGAAGCAGGTGCACCAGTGCCCTCGCTTTAGTCGATTTTGCTTTGATGAGCAAAAAAAAGGGGCATTTCGCCCCGCTTTCCGATGAAAATGCTCATTTTTAGTGCCAATTCATTGCGTATTTTTGTGTTTTTTTGGTGTCTTTGACGCTTTTCACTGTCTGTATTTTTTATTTCGGTCTTGAATTTCAAAAAGCGGTAGGACTTCCATGCAAAAGCGGTAGGCGGTAGGAAGGTCGAAAAAGCGGTAGCCTACCGCCAAAATCGGTAGGGTTGGCAGGTATGCAGGAATTATGATATTTTACAGAGCAAATGTTATTTGCAGTAAATCACTGTTGTTGGTCGGCCTACTACCAGGAAGTAGATATTGATACTTCTGTGTTTGTTAAATTTCTGTGGTGAACCAAACACTAAAGAATTTAGGAAATTGCTCCTCCACAAGCATATTGACCCTCAACATTTTAAGGTCAATTTCTCCATGAGAGATGTTAAAACTACATCCTTTTCCTATAATTATGAAATAAAATTTATTTAGTTATTTTAATATTATACATTAAATCCAGAGCTCACAAGTCTCCAGGATTGTCCTGGAGTCTCCAGGAATTTTGGATCATCTCTCAGGCTCCCGGAATTATCAAATTTTCTCCTGGAATTTTAGTTTTCTCCATGAAGTTCTCAAGGTTTTGTAAAAGTTTCACAATCAGAGCATAAATTGGCCTATTTATTTAAGAATATTGGTTGAATGTATGCAACTATGAAGTTCAGTAATGTTTTGGGGAACAGTAATAGCACATTAATATTTAGCAGTATCAATAAATGTTAGAAACTATTACTACTGTAGGGTATTTTTACACACAATTTACACATTACAAACAATGGTACGACGACCATGAGTAAATCTCCAGGAATTCTGTTTCTACAACTTGGGACCTCTGATCACTAGGAAAATCAAATATCATTTCAACCAGACATTTTTAAGTCACAAAATCATACCCAATGTAAATGTGGGTAAACTTTACTATCAAAGTGCATTTGGCTTTGGAAAAGATTTTAGTTAAAATTTAAATGATTTTAGTAGATATTTCTCAAAAATAAATTTGTTTTCATTGATGGTAGCATGGAGTCTATGACAGAAAACAAAAAAGTTTATAAAATCAAGGAAGTACTGTATACATTAAGGTAGCAAGCTTTTGAAGATTCTCTTGACCACGTCTCACTCTTGTTGCTACTGTACTATTAGTGAGGCCACCTCCCTTCACCTGTACATACCCAATGTTCATGTTTTTCTCAATTAGTAGGACAATTTTCCAGCTTACCTTCATACAGTAAAGTAAATCCATTGTCCGAGCCTGAAGGCCCATAGACCTGGAGCTAACAGTATTTCCAGTTTCAGTGGCAGGAAGCGGATGGGAGTATGATACACCCCTGGATGGGACGCTAGTCCATCACAGGTTACTTGGTACCCATCGTACAGTTGGGTAGACTGAAGCAATGTGAGTAAAGTGTGTTGCTCAGGTGCACAAGCAACTGGCATGAGTGAGTCTTAACCACCGACCGATTCTGAACCGCAACCACTGCGCCAACCGCTCCGAAACCTGCACACATAAAACCCATCCTGGACCATGCATTTGTATGCATTTTAACACGTATGTAATTGTTAAATGCTCTCTTGTGTAAACAACTGAACTTGAACTGTGAGTTTAGTCTTTAGTTCCATTGGTTTTAAATGAAGCAGCTACTGTAGTTACTTATTAGTATCTATGTCGTCCAATTGGTATGTCTGTCGATGGTAGTTGCTTAAAGAAAACTTTACAACACAACGGTTCAAGTATTTCACAACACATTTAAGTCTTATATGACTGACGTTAAACAGCAGCAGACACACCAAGTCTCATGCAATCGATGAGAGACTCGTGCTCTCAAACTTTGCCAGCACAATATAATGCTTACCAAGTCATTAATCAACGCCAAACTTTTTAGAACAGTAGATAATACAAATTTAGGGCCTAAATCTAAGGCCTAACTACAGGGGCGGATCCAGCGAACCTAGAAAGAAGGGGCCCAATGCCACTATGAGCCCAGGTATGAGGTTTTAACAGGAAAATGATAGGCGTGGGTCCATGGCCCGCCAAGGGTCTGGGGAATTTTTTTCTGTACAGATGCTCTCTGATTCGATTTTAGCGCCCCAAAATTAAGCAAAAATATATTTTTTGGCTTCAAAAGGAGGGGGGTCGAGTCCGTTGGGCCACCCCTTGGACTACCTAACCAGCTCAATTTTTACCACATTACATAATACTATACTAAACTACGGCTTAAATATAATCAAAACACCAGTCATTTGCTTCCGGTGTCCTTTCAGTTGGCCTTGGTGTCTTACAAAAAATCAACCATCATTACGGTTACGTTGGCCTCTGTGTCCTTTATTCTTAGTATATTAGGATACAATTTTGACAAAATAGCCTCTGGTGTCCTGTTGTTGTACTCTTCAAGCTTACTACAAAGCACAAATTTAAAATCTTCCTTATATGTTTTAGTTTATCATAAAAAGTATATTCAGCCCTGTTTCAGAATTTTTACGATTCATTTTACCT
>JAOTQE010064910.1:0-17927 GCA_025631205.1 Nesometra sesokonis
GACCTAGTCTCTGGATTTGTGAGTTATATGTCATTATAAAAATATAAATTATCAAAATATAATATATTTATATATAATATTATATATTTACAATTATGTTTGGCATTTACTTAAGAATATAATTATTAATTTCACTGCCTTCTCAAATCCTACAACGTTTGCCTGGTCCATTGTAGATTGGAGTAGTAGTGTTGAGTTTGTCATTTGTGGGCTTCTTTTGATTTGCGAGTTTTTTCTTTAATTTGCGAGTTTGTCTTTCCTTTGTGGAGTTTTGTTTTCTATTTTGACCAGCGCCATAATGGTGTCCTATATATTGCTGCTACAGTATTTGTTTTTGCTGCTGCTCTTAAGTCCCCGCCCCAGCCCCACACCCATTACCTTTACTCTCCCCTTCGTTATATAGCAGGACTTTGCAATTGTTTTTTTGCTCCGAAAGGGAGCTGTTAGCATCTGTAGATATTAGGTCTTTAGATGTCCGGGAATGGCCTCAGGGGCGTCTTAAAGGATCAATTCTTGCTGAATAATTCAGTTTTATAGACATTTTAAATAATATTGATATATTTTACTTTAGGGGTGGGGGCGGCCCTTCCCGGCCCCCTTTAAATCCGCCCCTGTCTGATTAGGATAATAAGTAATGGACCTGTTTTTACTGTGGACAAAAGTGTGAAATAACGCGATTGCTTTAAACAGTATTTTAGGCTTGACATTAAAGATGACAATGCAGTGCTCTATAAGTAAATGCAAATATCTACAAAAGGCCGATACCATACGTCTCATAAGCGGCAAATCATTCTTGGACCAATTGTAAAAGTTTATTGCAGTTTCAACTACATTGTTATTTCCATAATATAGCTAGATTAATACCCTAATTTATATTGTAGATTTAATTATCGCCTTGCTATACCGCACACAAGTAAACAACAGATATGTTGTAGATTTTTATACAAAGGCACGAGACCGGATATACTTAAAATAATAATGAGAATTATTACAAATCTACTTTCATGTAGTGTTTGTTCATGAAATAGGCCAATAATTGAAGTTAATATAAATAAATCGTTATTACAATGGTTATTCGATTCACAATGAGCAAATAAAATTGAATCTATCATGAGAAGAGCCGCCAATTGTTTGTAAAGAGGACAGGCTTGCTATTAGAAATTATTATTTTGGTTACAGTGTTGTCGATGGAATAGTTTCTCAACTGAGATGGTTCATGCTGCTTCCGTTTTTGTTTGAATTTCTTTTTAATACCCACTGGAAATCTCTCAACTGTAAATTTAGTTTTTCTTATACCTGTTCATAATAACGATAATAAAATTTTATTTTAATTGCCCTTCTTTATATATTATAGTTTTTTTGGCTACGTTTCCTTGCAATTACCGCAACATGGCCTAATTTGAAGCGAAATACAATATAGGCCTATACATGTAATTGCTAAGCATTTGGCTTCCGACTGACCCGTTATAATCAAGTGAATGTCAAGAAAGCAAGTTTTTATATACTATTATCTGTCAAAGTTTTATTCTGTAATTAGCAATGGGATTAGTTTTAGTAGAGTGATAACTGGTGTATATAATTATAAAGCCTTAGTTTCAAGCTTAGAGAAAGTAAGTAGGCCATAAACGGCATGTTCTTACTTTCTAAATAATAACAGGAATGTATCGTTCTGTCGACTGATTTTTTTTTCTAGAGAATCGACTCCTCCAACATTTGGTCATCGGTTCAAGTGTTCTTTTTCTGTTTCATTCGGTAGATCAATTTGCATAAATGTCAAGCTGCCCATAACATAAACCCGCTGCGCCAACCCTGAACCGCCGTGCCCAAGATTATGTAATTTATGTGCATGCGCTAGAATTTGCGTTCTAACCACACCAAGAAACGCAACCACAGACAAACAATGGGTCCGTATCTACTGACACTGTCAATGTCACACTGTTCGCTCCCACGGTTTCGTTTTAATGGATGGTTCTGAATAAATTATGTTATTGTATGAATTAGGACAGACAACAAAATATATTAAAAGGCCTAATGTTTTATGGTTTCAATACGGTAAATATTCTATTGTTTACTGTATTGTATACAGGTGTACCTTTATCAAGTATGTTGTTGTTCACAGTATTTTATGCATTTTATGTTTTATTCCCCGTGATATATTTATAGAGTAACCAGTTTAATAGTCAATCTAGGCAATTTTAATTTCATAATTTGAGCATACCGTAGTTTGTTTAAATTTATTTTTCATAGCTTACATTGAATAAAGCAATAAAAATAACAGATTGTCAGCCAGTCAGTGCAACATGATTTTGAGACGGTCGAGGACTTGCCTTTTTGCTCGCTCCCATCTTGCACTTACACTGCCGGCCTATCGTAGGCCTATGTGCAATGAGAGTCCAGACTGTATTAAATTAATAACAAAATAGAGTGACTCGGGTGTCACTTCGACGAACCGGGTTCCAGGCGAGTATGGCTATCAGTTCACTCAGCCGTAAGTACCTAGTTGAAATATACTAGGGGAGGTTAAAGGTGGTGTGGAAAGGAACTGGTCACCCTACCACACAATGCTAAGGCTTAGTACAATGAGCTCCTAACAGCTCATTCCCTACGTTCAGTATTGAATATGGGACTACATTTACCCTAGATTAACAACAAGAAAGTTATAGTCGTTATATTAATAGAATTTCGATATATAATTTAGGATATACCTTTTTTCAAATGGAATTTTGATGGTACATGAATACCCAAATTTCTGGAATGGGTGTGTACGGCGCGATAAACCTCCCCTTCCTGAATGCTATTAAAAGAATAATAATGCGTGATTAATATTACATGTATTAACATTTCCTAAAAGTTGTTCACGTCAGCCCAATCATCATGTTATGGTTGAGGTGTTGACTCCCTCAACTTAATTTATAAAAACCTAATCGCATACAATATACAGTATGACAATGTGCCACTTTTAGAAGTCAATTTTTTGAAAAATTTAGTTTTAACCAGTTATAAGTACTGTGATACATATATTCCATTGTAATATACATTTTAGGTCAGTTTTCTTGCAGGAAAGTGTTTTTATGCACACTTTCTGAGATTTATAGTCTTTTAATTGCGTATTTTTCGATTACTTTATGGGCCATTTTCTCAAAACCGTATTTCCATCAGTGACAATTTTAAATTCTCATATCTTTGGATGTGCTATGAATGTTATAAAGTGTAGATTACAGCATGCTCTTTTGGAATGTACAAGTAACTCAGTTTTGGACTTTCCTACCATGAGACTTATTATGTGGTGAGACCATAGATTTATTATTACGGCTAGATGGAGAACTTCCACAGGATACATAGTCCAAAGTGTGGTTTCATGTAAGCGCCTACTGTTCCGGAATCCACCAATCAAATCGTGTTGCGTTCTAAGGCTGTTGCTATGTCGAAATTGCGCACGCGCAATCCTTTATAGAAGTTTTAAATTTATCAAATGAAGTAAATTTATTCAAAATCTAAAGACATTGACAACATAAAATGTGTGACATATGTAAATAATTTGTATGAAAACAATGTTAAAAATACAATAATTGTAAAACAGTTATTATTTATCTAGCATGTTTGTGGCAAAGGCTGAAGAAATCAAAACAGTAGGCACCGACATGGGACTGAAATTCTACAGTGTAAAGTTCAAAATCTAGCCATATTAATAAATCTATGGGTGAGACCTCACATATGTACTCTCGGAGTGCCCTCTATGTGTTTTAATCAGCAAAGAGGAAGGAAACAACATAACATTATATACAAAAAAAAATTATCATAATTATTTCCGTTCTTTCTATTATTAAAACTGATATATTGAATTAATTGCAGAATCAAAGGCGGGTGAACTCTTCGGAGCCAACTGCCAACCAGTTTAAGGTGCAGGTTTAGTTTAGATTTGTTTTATGGGGTGGACTTTTTTGACTCTTTGACTAGATTCGTGGTTGTTATGAAATGCAGTCACCAGAAAATTTGCCATAAGTTAACCTTTCTAATCTAAATTTTTTTAAAATAAATATGATGAAATATACATGTATTTAGCTATCATAGTATAATCACACCATATTATGTGTGTACCCGATATTGCCATTTCTAATCCAACTTGCTCATAATAAAAAGCCATGTCATTATTTTATAACGAAATTATATGAGAATAAATGGAGCGGGGTGAAACTTGATCAAACTAGCACTCACCTTCATCGTTAATTAGATCTGTTGTTTTGGAAATTTAATTTAATCTGCTGAAGCACACTTTATCAAGGGCATTTATATAATAACTATAACCTACATTTTATAACAACTCCATGCCTTATAAATTAATAATAATTAAAGTATTTAGGTCAATATATAAAATTTTTAATCGATATTTATCAGAGGTATGCTGCTTATTTCTACAACTTACGTGTGTATTATTTTAAGAATTTTAATATTTTGATATTTAAAAATATCAGGTGACATAGCATACACACCACTTACCTTTAATTTTTATATTAAACACGCCTAGAAAACGTAGATCATATCAAAAATATGTTTTAGCAATATTGTAATCAAAGATCTTTTAATGTAAAGATAGCGCGCTGGCCTATTCCAGTGCGTAATGCTATGGAATTGCGCTCGCTACAAAGTAAGGAGTAACGAACGCGCAGTTGATGCGCAGGTAGAAAATATTGCGAATAAAAATGATTTGATTTGATAACATAGACGCATTATTTAAATACTAATAATATAATATCAATATATATTTACAATTCAATATAAAATAAAACCAAATAATTCTTAATAATTATTTTAAATAAATAACTATTATAAAAACGAGATTAAAACAAACATTTTATAGCACCCCCTACAAAATAAGGAGTAGAATCTTGAACTTAGGTGGCGTACACTATCATTACAGAAATTCCATGGAAAAATCGGCCAGCGCGCTATCTTTATAAGATCTTTGATTGTAATACGCCAATGGTGTCCTATAGGCTAACACCAAATCGTCGGAGGGTACATTTTATTATTGTTTTGCCTATTGTCTTCCATCAACACTAATATTTCATCAATTTTATTCACTTACATTTGTATATTATTATGCAAGCCAGAAAACGTAGGACATATCAACATTGCTTGTTTTAATAATAATCTAATAGTCCTACACCAATGTTGTCCTATAGGATATTGGCAAACCTTTGGCAGGTGCATTTTATTATTGTTTCTAATTGCCTGTTGTACTTGATCAATATTCCAATTCAGTAGATACATTTGAAAAACCAAGTATTTTGTTGAGGGTGCACTCTGGAGTTCTTAAGAAAATTCCTTAGAAATATCTTGTCAACGGTAAAGGTCAGATAAAATCTGGAAATATTTACCTTCAAATCAAAATCGCAGCCGCAGCCAGGATGAAATGAAAGAAGGGGGGGGGGGGTCAGACTTGCAAGCGAAGCAAGCAATTTGGGCTGGGGGCCCGGGGCCACCAAGGGCCCGGTCGGGGTCTAGGGGCCGAAAGCCCCGGACAAATTTTGTGTTATTTTAAATGCTAAAATACACATTAGAGTCCATCAAAAGGTTCCGTTGTCCAGATCAGCCTGTCTTGATTTTGAAGTTCAGACTTGCGTGTGAAACGGGCAATTTAGGCAGGGAACCAGGGGCCGGAAAAATGCGTTATTTTATATGTTACAAGACACATTAGAGTCCATCAAAATGCTCCGTTTTCCAGATCAGAGTCTTGGTTACGAAGACTTGCGAGCGAAGCGAGCAGTTTAGGCTGGGGACAAGATGTGTTGCGTATGTAAGATGTATTGTCATTTTAAAATAATTAAGCTGGGGCCAGTCCGCCGAGGGCCCACGGTCGGGTCCAGGTCCAGGAAAAATTTGCGTTATTTTACATGCTAAAAGACACATTAGAGTCCATCAAAATGTCCGTTTTCCAGAAAAACCTGTTGGGTTCGAAGTGGTATCAAACAACGCACGGTGACCAGGAATACTGGAAAGGAAGAGAGGCAAACGTTTGAAAGTTCAAACCAAACAAACCTACATGCAACACTCAAATTCATTTACTCTTTCAATGTTGCACAATTTAACATGATTTACCATGTTGAACGTGAAAAAAAATGCGACAATTTTAAATACCCCTATATAATTTAAAATGTGGTTAATTGAAGTCCGAGACAATACACAATTACACAATTACAATACACAATTACACAATTACAATACACTTACTTAAATGTCACCCCAAGATGCTCACTGTAATAAGATAAGTGTGGATTCAGGTTTCAGACACATTTCCTAATTTGGTTATTGAAAGATGTAATCTTTTATACAGACATTTGAAAAGCTATTGAAATAGATTAGGCCTATGCGAAGTTGAGTTCCAGTCTGCATGATTAATGATGGCTGGCTTACAATTCATGCAATACTATAATATTCTTCACATTATCAATCTTTTATACTACACTACACAGAAAACAGTTTTTCTCAAATTTGTATGGGATGCAGACCCCGCCGACCACCCCCCACCACTCCGTGGCTGCGCCCCTGGTCTGGGAGGTCAAACATGAGTGCTCGATAACAAAAACGGGTACAGGGTGTACCCAAATGTGGTGTGGCGGTTGACAACGAGTGTCGAATAGTGAATACCGTGCGTGTGAATTCAGATCCGAAGGCCTATTGTTGAAGTCAATAACAGACGTTTGATGGCCGTTCAGAATACATGGTACGGTGTGAAACCAAATTACATTTGACAACGATGAAGGGCCGATAAAAGTGGGTATCGGTTTGATAAAATGGTATATTATGTAAAAATCCGTACCGAAGGTCTCGTGATAGAGGACATGGAAGTGACCATAATCAGACCGGAGAGTGTTTGCAGAGATTCCGGATGCTTGACCATCACAAAGTTTGCATAGCGTGTCACCGTGTCTTTCATTAAATGTTTTGTATTTGGTATCAAGAAGGAATTATACGTTAACTAAAATAAAATAATTTAAAGATGCGCTGTCAGATAATTAGGCTAATGCAATGTACGTGATTGGGCAGTGAATGTTGCTGACAATTTATTCTTAGGATAAAAATATTAGACTGTAACGCTCGCTCTATTTGGCTTCTGATTTTCAGTTAAATTTCAATGTTGTTTTTTACTATCCGAAAGGTCCACTAATCAACTTCAAGTAAGAAAGTACAATGCATACTCCAAGCAATGAGATACATGCCATCGTGACAGGATTCAACATTTCTACATAAATTATGAAATATACGCGTGTAGTTAACACATAATAAGCAATTTCACGGTTTCAACTGCGCATGTGCAGATTAAGGTCAACTAATAAAACGACGCGCGCCAAGTATTAGGCCTATTCTTTTCAATAACAGCCGCGCGTCGATTTATTACTTGACCTTGGTAACGCACATGCACATGTTGAAATCGTGAAATGGCTTATTATGAGTGTTCCTAGTTTGTTTCTATGTGCGCCACTCTGTACGCGCGTGCGCCTTTCCGTACGCGTGCATAAGCCTTTTTTGTCTTCGTGGTTTTAATGACGCATTTCATTCAATAAAAATGGCATTTGGTAATTGTTCGCTAAAGAGAAGTTATCCACGAAAGTGCTCACGCAGAGGGGTGATCGTTCTGAGAAGTGATCAAACGGATGAATCTAAACATTGTCGGTTCAATACTGTTTTACGTAGAAAAATAGATTAAGAAATGCATTAGTACTAGCAATAACCTCGAATTGTATAATGGCTCCAAATATTTCCTACATTAAACTAAATATTGTTTTACTGTTATAATCGACATTATCCTAATATTATTGCTAGGCCACCTAGCGCCATTTCAGTTAAACTCTTATGTATCCTTATGGGAAAATTTTCATTTTTTATTTAAAACATTTGTAACTGTACCATATTTATGACATTCAATTTAAATTTGTTATGAAGAAAGGAAATTTCATTAGATTTGAACTTTGAAAACATAACGTACTCGGAAATTTAATGTTAAAAAAGGTAATGAATAGTTTTTACAGTAGTAAAATGAGGTTGTGTGTTGTATAGTACCGGTATTTACCAAATTTCATAAAACCTGTTTTCCATGTCGGCCTATATAGAGCCATAATCTGTGAGAATACAAAGCGCTTTCGGAGGGGATTTTTTTTCAAGATCACCCTTTTAAACCCCTTGGGTCACGTAGTGTCAGTTGTTGCCATCCTCTTTACAAGCATGGAGTAATAAAGTTTATCTCGTCCAGGTAGGCCTAATGAAGTAGAGCCTCCTAAAATACAAGCACTTCGAATTGGTGAAATTCTTACATAAAAATGCGATTCCTTACCACTGCGTTATCCCGTCTTCTGTAAGCCCTACAAATCAAACTTGGCTTCTTTTTATATATAAGTATAATAATCCTATAACACTATAAAACATACAATCTTACAACATTATAAATTGAAATTGACAATTACTAAATCAGATTCAACCCACCACGATTCATAAACTATCATGACTTCCAGGGGCGGATGCAGACTTTTTGAAAAGGGGCCGGAAGGGGGGGGGGGCGGCCGAAAGTCAAAATTTTAGGGGGTCCGTGGGCATGCTTCCTCGGGAAATTTTGGTCTTTAGATGTCCGAAAATGACCTTAGGGGGTTTTAAGACATCAATTCTTCCTGAATATTTTCCTTTTGTAAAGGGGGCCGGGACCGCCCCCACCCTTTAATCCGCCCCTAACTTCTTTTGTATCTCAATGGAATAACTGTAAAGTACGTTCATAATATTTTTGTGAAATTCTATTTTTATGAATATTAATTTTTGCTTAATCTATTTAATAAGATCCTAAAAAAGTGAATGACGTGGGAAAATCAAGACGTGTGTCTGATTAGCGTTAACGTTGAGTTATTGGTTTGATGGGCTTGCGGTCGAGGTTTGCGGGTTTACTGAGTATAGAGTCAGCACCTTCAATACTTTAACTTTATTAACATCATAACTGTCAAATATATTACTAATAGCCAACATATTTCTGGATCGGTTAAATTTAAATGCTGCGAAATTAAACCAATTAGAGTTTTGATCCTAATTAATTACCTCTCCAATTAAAATCCACTTTCAATGGAAACGCATTTTGCTCAATTAAATTTGATTGATCGTGGCTATCGTGTAGGCAACCCTGGATGAGAGTCAATAAGTGCGTGTCTTTAATTAGTTTAAGTTCAAATTTAACAGGATCCTTGTTGGTTGAGATGGAATCGATTGGGGAATTAGACACAAGTAGTCCCTTTACAGGAAGGGCGTATGTTTCGAGCAGTGGCGTAGCCGGGGAGGGGGGGGGGGTCAAGGTACAAAAGCACCCCTTCGGAGGAAAAAAGCAATACAATTATGATAAAAATGCGAAAGTCGTGATTTCCAGCTTCCCACCGCCTAGTGCACCCCCTCTTCAGAGCAAAGATATACTGTGAGGTAAAAGCACCACAAAATCATAAATCACACTGGAACGTGACAATGGGGTGAAATATTTTTGTTTGTTTTGCTTGTCGAAATCCAACCCAGGTTCGAGCACCCCCATTCGCCAATTCCTGGATACGCCCCTGTCGAGTACAGTATTTTATACTCTGCCGTCGTCTTTACTCTCTTCATATGAATTTCATAAAATACCATTTAAGATGCACTTGAACAATGCTTTTTTTTATGGGTATGTATTTTAGTAGACTATTATAATGATAGACCTGAAAACAGGTTCATCTGAGTTTGTTCGCGAGGGGCTCAGTATTTTTTACATTTCAAAGCATAAATTTCAGTCATGTTTATCATATAATTATCCAGTAGAGCTGTACATTTGAAACAGCATATCACCACGTCCAATTGGCGGTTAGATTTACTCTAATATTTATATAGTGTTTGTGATTATGCTTTTATAGGCCTATCTGTCACCATCGTACTTCGCAAGTTATGTGCTGATGATTTTTTTCTGCTTGCATTAGGGTAGACAATTATGTGATGAATGTTGTCGGAATATTCGAAACTAAAGGCTATTACCGCGTCTGATTGGTGGTTTAACTTGTTTTACTGTAATCCGTGCAAGGATACATCTTACATCTCACTATCGTAGTCAATTATGTTTAAATTTGAATCTAATAAAATAATTAGGTTTTCATATTAAGCACAGATGAATGATGTTGGTGCCAATGCTACAAACATTAATGTTCATGTTTCCTGTGATTCATCCAGCATATGTCTAAGTTTGTGAACTTAACTTATAACTCCTTATTCACAATCATGCGGACTTAGTTACAACTCTATGATATCAAATTAAATGATTTCTTGTCACTTCTAAATAACTACAAAATCGTAAACATTATTATGTTCATTAATTAACATAATTTGAACATAGAAATAGTGTGTTTACAAATTGTTTTATAAGTTATTTTACACTGAAAATAAAGACAATTATAGAGTTTGTAGACTTTTTTGCAGAATTGTAGGCAAACATTTTAGAATAAAGTCCAAATTTCTATCTATAGATAGGCGTATCTCTTTAAAAAAATGCAAGTTATTTTCCGATTCTCTTTCTTTTTGCTTTTTTTTTTGCTTTTTTCTGTTAAAAGAAGAGCGTTAAGGATTTAAGCGTTTTATACAAGTGTTTATCGTCTTCTTGATATTATTTTAGTGTTCGAATATTTGTTTTAACTTTTGTATGTTAATTACAAATATAACCGATGTATGCCACGCCAGCCCACGTACTCACCTGCCCACTCATATTAATTAGCGTTTGGTGTTTGTCATTTCATTGAATTGATTTTGGGAGGGGGTGTAAAATAGTTGTATAACTCGATGGTTAATCATTTGGATTATCATCATCATCGTCGTCATCATCAACGTCATCATCATCATCATCTTCATCATCATCATCATCATCACCGACATGACCGTCATCGTCATCAGCATCACCACCATCGTCATCGTCATATCGTCGCCGCACATGTACTTCGACGATATTAGAGAGGGCACGCTCCGTATGCGCCTCCTCTAAGTCCTCCCTTGATGGTGGAAAAAACATATTATTATGTAATTTATAAATGTTGTCTGTCATATACATAGTCAACGCGCCCCTCTCTTATATGTTCGCCGCTTCTAACATTTTCATTTTGGATTGGAAGGCAAGCATGTTAACCACCAAGCTACAGAGCCTTTTTAGCGACCCTCCAAAAAAAGCAATTATCGATGACTGTTATGTACAAATGTTACCGACCTAAAGTCAGAATTGCTCAAAGAAACCAGGGATCTATTTACAGGTCCCTGCTGAATCTAGTTGTCATTAATTTAACAATAATGTAAATCAGCCTATACGTATATTGAAGATACTGACCGTTTTTAGATATTAGGCCTTATTACTATACGCACCTCCCTAGGCTGGCCCAACACAAAATTTTATCTTCCGGGACCAAGAATTCTTCCATTGACCTACTTGCCGATTTTCCCTTATTTTGGATTTAAATGTAAAATGTTGATGGTTGAAAATAAATATTTGAAATTGAAAAATAAGACTGTCCATTGTGGGGGTGCCGCTGTGCTAAATATTTGAATAAAAAATGTACTGGTACTATTTATTTAATTCCACTTATACCAGTATACGATTATTTCAACTACAATATGCTTCCAAGTAATATATAATTTACGTTGTAATGCATTGTTATTGTCTGTGAAACAGATGCATAATTTGTGTTGATTGGCCATGTTGACTTATGAATATATCGATTAAAACAAGACAATCAGTATTTGTGCATTTATTATCATACTGATTGCTGAATAGATGCGTAAGATTTATGGCACGCAAGAAGGGATATTATGCATAATATAGGATGCGATATGTATACCATGTTTGATATATAATCCATCATTGCGTTCCGTAAGTAAACGCAGTAGACCTAAAGTGTAGACTATATCTCAGTCGGTCTTATATTGTAGTGGATTTTAAATACATTTCATTAATGCGCTTATGGCTTTCCATACTATTGCACACTGTTACCCCACGATATGTGAAATGGACTAGTGAAAAGTCTAACCTAACTGCTTCCTCAGTGACTATTACAACTCGTCTGACTTTGATCACTAGTATCGAAACGATTTAAAAGATAATTTACACATGCGTAGACCGGTCGAATGTACGATTGGTCACTGACAGGCGACTATCGTTTAAGTAGTATTAGCCTATACAACTCAGGAAAACCTCATACTGAACTACAGAAAATCAACATACGTACGTTTGAAGTAGCATAAGTGCGAATTGGAAAATATTAACGGAATTACTAGTGTTATCTCTAGTGTTTTTTAAAAGTAAGCATTCGAGGACGTGATATTTAATGAGTTCGTCTGAATTTGCCTGACCTAAACAATTTTGTACTTTGGATTTTATTTTCAGGCGGATTTTCATCAGTATTTTGCAGAACAAGGATCTCTTTCAATATTTAAGTTCCTTTAGTGAAGTTATAAGTGGCCTATTAAAATACTCCTTTGAACATAAAAAATCGTGGATTTATTTCGCCATCAAATCTTACAAAAATGAATTGTATGAGATGTGTTGTGGTTCTAGTTGTTATTGCAACTGCATCTTCTGAAGTCAGCAATGGTGATGAAAAAGTCAAGTATCAGACATCATCAATCCAAGGTAGGCCTAATATATATCTGTTTATTTTCACATTTATATCATTTTCTAAAATTGTCACTCTCTACATCATTTAAGTGTAAAATCTAGTCTATGGCGCCTTGAGAATGGCGCTTTATAACGACCAATAAAGCCCGGCGCGCACTTAAGGTATTTTGCTTAAAAAACATTGACGCACACTGTGAGTAAGGTGCCATTCGAAGAACTTTGCTCACTAAAAAATGGACGCACACTGCGAGCAAAGTGCAACGCGTGACACTACGCTCACTAAAGAATCGACGCGCACTGTGAGAAAGGTGCAACGCGAGGAGCTTTGCTCACTAAAAAAATTGACGCATAGGCCTACTGCGAGCAAAGTGCAACGCGAGGAACTTTGCACACTAAAAAATTGACGCACACTGCGAACAAAGTGCAACGCGAGGAATTTTACGCACTAAAAAATTTGACGCACACTGCGAGCAATGCGCAACGCGGGGAACTTTGCTCACTAAAAAAATGACGCACATTGCGAGCAAAGTGCAACGCGAAGAACTTTACGCAATAAACAATTGACGCACACTGCGAGCAAAGCACAACGCGAGAAACTTTGCACAATAAAAAATTGACGCACACTTTGAGCAAAGCGCAACACGAGGAACTTTCACACTAAAAAATTGACGCACACTTTGAGCAAAGCGCAACGCGAGGAACTTGCTCACTAAAAAAATTGACGTAAACTGTGAGCAATGTGCAACGCGAAGAATTTATGCACTAAAATTGACGCACACTGCGAGCAAAGTGCAACGCGATGTACTTAACTCACTAAAAAATTGACGTACACTTTGAGCAAAGTACTACGCGAGGAACTTTGCTCACTAAAAATTGACGCACACTGTGAGCAGTGTGCAACGCGATGTACTTTGCTCACTAAAAAATTGACGTACACTGTGAGCAATGTGCAACGCGAAGAATTTATGCACTAAAAATGACGCACACTGCGAGCAAAGTGCAACGCGATGTACGACCAATAAAGCCCGGTGCGCACTTGAGGAATTTTGCTTAAAAACATTGACGCACATTGTGAGCAAAGTGCAACCCGTGACACTACCCTCACTAACGAATCGACGTGAAGAACTTTGCTCACTAAAAAATGGACGCACACTGCGAGCAAAGTGCAACGCGTGACACTACGCTCACTAAAGAATCGACGCGCACTGTGAGAAAGGTGCAACGCGATGTACTTTGCTCACTAAAAAATTGACGTACACTTTGAGCAAAGTACAACTTGAGGAACTTTGCTCACTAAAAATTGACGCACACTGTGAGCAGTGTGCAACGCGAGATTTGCTCACTGAAAAATTGACGTACACTGTGAGGGAAGTACAACGCGAGAAACTTTGCACACTAAAAAATTGACGCACACTGTGAGCAACGCGCAACGCGAGGGATTTTGCACACTAAAAAAATGACGTACACTGTGAGCAACGCGCAACGCGAGGAACTTTGCACACTAAAAAAAATTGACGTAGACTGCGAGCAAGTGCAACGCGAGGAACTTTGGTCACTAAAAATTGACGCACACTGTGAGCAATATGCAACGCGATGTACTTTGTTCACTAAAAAAATTGACGCACACTGTGAGCAAAGTACCTGACGTGGCATTTTATTATTATTCCACGGCCTTAAGAGACAGACTGTTACGTATACATGCATTCGTAGAGACAAGCTGTTGACGCCCTATTAATCTCTGCAGGCGCGGGTTTTGCATCTCTTCACGCGCTTTTCTGTACGCGCAAAGAAATTGCGTGCCTCTTGTTGGGCCACTGACGATAAGTCGATGTACATTTTTAATTGTAAAGTTGCATTTCAAATGTCATTAACTGCTGTGAGAAGTGAAAGGAATATTTAGCTGGACTTAACAGAAACATTTCTATTTGTAATCTTCAATATACTTAATTTAATTCTAGTTTCTACCCGATCCATTTCTAATCCTTTCCTGTCAAAAGAGGGTACTGCATTTTTCAAAATTTGAAATGCGTGTTAAATTGCAACTGCTTTAAGCTCAAATAATGTATTATGTAGGACACATCTGTTCCAATTAAATCTCCATCAATAGGCCTGTGCACCGGGGTCCGTCTGTATGTCTATCGATCTACTCCCATCTCACATGTTTTTGGCTGATTTGCTTCAGATTCTTGCGAATACGGATTACCAGCCGGATTCCAGAGCGTAATTATTATTAGAGCCTATTGAGTCTTTCCTTAGCTACAGGCTTGCCAGACCTGGTATAGGCTACCTGAAACTGGCAGTTGTTTATTAGTTCCATGGCAGCATTCTTACTATAATGTATGTCTACTGTGAGTCTATGATAAGTCAGAGGCGGATTTAGGAGGGGAGCAGCCGGCACGCTCCCCCTACTATCGATAAAACGTAGTTGCTCCCCCTTATATTAGGAGCGCCGGGTCTAAATTTGATCTTAAAATAACAAAAATCGATATACATATGGGGCATGCATGACATGTGCGCCATCCCCTATTTTGCTGGATCCTGGATCCGCCCCTGATGGTATACTTGGGGACCATGTATGTGTGAGGCAATCGCTGCCAGGTTCACAATAAACCGTCACACAAACACCACCACACGGCATAAACCACCATACGGCATACACCGCCATAAAATACACTACCACACGCCATCACCACCACATTATCGTTGTAATTAAAATTAATTACCATAATAACTACAACCATTAAGGATCCAATAATGACATTATTGGTAGGCATTATTTAGGTTCGATTCGCTACGTATTAATTATTAAGTATTTCGCTGTAAATTACGTTGATATTATGGTTCATATAATGCTGATGTGGTGGTGGTGGCTTTGCTCATGTTGCTGTTGGTCGTGGTTCTGATGCTCATTAAGGTAGTGGTAGAAGTGGTGGGAACAATGCTCAGTGTGATAATTATTCTTCCGGGGGATGATGTTATCTGTTATTTCAAAGTGAGTGTGATGATGATGGTGATAGTGGTGGCGATCAGTAGCGGATCTCGGACATTTTGAGAAGATGAAAATCTATATTCCCGACCGCAGTATGGGCCTGTTCGCGGTTTTGAATCTGACGAGTAAAATTAATAAATAAATAAAAAATGACACCTGAATTTTGCTATTTTGCCTGCATTTGAGCACACAGGCTTCTTCATAGTGTTTATCGTGTTTTACATAATCAGTTTCCAAAGCTGAATGAGGGAAGATGGGTCAGGACGCCGTGACATCCCCTAGATCATCCAACGGTGATGGTTATGGCGATGGCAAGGGGCGGATGCAGACTTTTGGAAAAGGGGGCAGAAAGGGGGCGGTAGAGATTTAATGTTTTAGGGGATCCGGGGACATGCTCCTCCTGGAAATTTTGGGTCTTAAGATGTCCGGAAATGTCCTCAGTGGCCTCTTAGGGATGAATTCTTGCTGAATATTTTCGTTTTATAAACATTGTTAATAATATTTATATACATTTACTTTATAAAAGGGGGGGACCGGTTCCCCCCTCCCCTTATATCTGCCCATGGTGGCAGTGATAAAATGATTTGCAGTTGAAATTTGAAGACTCGTACTGCTATAGCGACAATTCAATAATATTCATTTTCTGTGTGCAATAATTATTTTGGATACAATACTCGTGTTTCATTAGTTTAATCAAAATGCGAATTAATCATGTAATGAAAACTATTCTATATGCGAAATAAAATATTATTTGAACATAAGTAGATCCATCCTGTAATTTTCCATCAACAGTACAGATAGTGAATATTTCTTAACATTTATTACAACTCCTACTATTCTTCTATTTTTTGGAGTTATTTTAGGTCTGCTTTATCCACTCGAGGGTCACCGTCATATTTCTATAGATTTTCATCTTGGCATAGGTGATCTTTGTGAACGTCTAACCCAGGTTTATTAACGTATTCTCATGACTATCCAACAGCGGTATGACTTCACAATTTACCAATGTCATTTGGAACAGGGTGTGATCGCCCTCCCGTTCAGACTTGACAAATTAAATTTGCAAAGAAACTACAAAGTTATATTAATAGAAACATAGTGGGATTTTAAGACACTTCCGCGTATCTCTATACCTCGCCTGGTCGTTCGGTTGGCCTGCCCCCCTTACGTTTATCAGGGTAACATAACTATACCTCGGAAAGAAATCCAATGGGTCTAATATAGAAATGAAGCTTCACCCCGCCTTTTTTAAGCTTTCACAAGCAAGCTCAAAATGAATCGCATCTCGAGAAGAAATCTATCGGTTTCTCTTTACGAATGCGCTTCTTTTGGCAGAACAATATTTTATATTTTATACTACCAGTTTCATATTTCCAACACTTGACTTGAAAGGAATCTTTTTTTTTAATTTTGTAAAAGCAATATTGTATAGAGGTCAATCTCAAAATATAACACATTCATTGAGTCTTTAGCATAAAAGAGCTCATTGGCGCTTCTTTTAGATGCTTTATGGTAGGCCTATCTGTTATAAGCACAACATTTCTTTTAAAATTTGGGTCGGTCGTCGCCTGTTGTATCCGCACCAATCTACTGGTTATAGATTTAGCAGGCTGTATTTGCCCAGCATACTGGTTGTGGTTCGATCGGTGTGTGTATTGGTTTGGTTGGTAAACGACATATACTGCAGTCAAGCATTTAATTTGTTAGTTTTGTCTAGTATCGTGTATAAATCCGAAAATCATTGACTCTTCTTTAATTAGCCTCCCAAAGAGCAACGCTCTGGGAGGGTATTGAATTCGCCCCGTTTCTCCGCAGCGGCGGATTGCCGGCTGTTGTGGTGAATTTGTTGGGCAAAGTTTGTTACCACGATAACTAAAATTCTAGAGGTCTGATTGGTTTCAAACCTAGCAAACTACAAGAATATAACAAGAAGACGAGCCCTATTGAATTTGGTACCTCAATGATTTTTCTAATTACTAATTTAGTTTTCGGCCAATTTTTTTTTAATTTTCAAAAATCGATTTTCCGTGGAAGATGCACAAATTGAGTGCTTCAGATAACAATAATTTGTACTTCTGAACAGTTAGAACTTAAAATGTTATCGGCCTATTTATGGACTTAAAGTAAGGCCTAGTCCATTCCTATGCCAAATCATTGCAAGTTGTTTTCAATTATTACATCAGTTGACCCACACATTCAAATATAGGTGATTGGGCCCAGCGACATTCGAACCCAAGACGATCGGACCCATTCTATTGAACTACATATATTGGGCCCAATTAAACTGGGCCCGATGTC
>JAOTQE010064921.1:0-17927 GCA_025631205.1 Nesometra sesokonis
AAATTCAGTCTTGGACGTGTTGATAATAAGTCCTAGGTCTGCTGCAGCATCTGCAGTTCTAGAGAGCTGTGATTGCGTAACCCGAAAACTGTTGGAGTAAATACAGCAAAAATATACTGTAGATGTTTGTATTGTCATAAAGGGAATTTGTATATAGTATATTATGTCGTTAATAAAATAATTCAGAGGGATGGCATAATTCATCGAAATACGATTACTTGTGTCATTGTTGTTGAAAGTGGTATTGGGTATTCATGCCGCAAGTTTCATCATCCAATCGCCTCTTCTATCAGCCCCTAGTTAATATCATTAACAGAATGTAGGCCGCCAATATATTTAGGCTCGTTAAAGACATTAATGCAATTTACATGATTTTAAAAATGTAATTATTATTCTTAACAATCATCTTTGGTTACGTTTTAAAGATCTCGTTAAATCAGTCATGTCAACACAATGTACCGTACCAAATGTATAACATGGTCAAACAGTATTATTTTTTTTTATTAATATCTTGGTCCCCTAAGGTTTATTGTTAAACCTATTTTTAAATTATGATAAATTAATCAATTTTCAAATATTCTCTATCTAAAAATGTAAACATGACATTTTATATCAAATTTTCTCTGGGTCATTTATCAAAATTATGACGTTAATGTCATAATATTTTTATAGTGATTTTTAGCTGCCAATCAACCACACGGACCTTATCTCAATTCAAGAAATGAATATTAATTAATTAGAGAACCTACAAGGTACATCTTCATTATTATTAGTTATTGTTCAATCATGTAGTTTTTAGCGGTTAAATATCATGTTTTGAACAGATTTGAGTCAATATTAAACCCTCACTCCAAATACTGAAAACAGTTTTGTATGTACTTTAGTGTACCATTAGTCTATTTCCAAAATTAGGGGAATATGAATGCCAAGTCTGAAAAAAAATTGTCACATGATCTAATTCACGTACGAAATGTACGCCATCTTGATAAAAAGATAGCCGACTGACCACGGAAATGATCATACATTTTGAAGGGAAGTGTTGACTGAACATTTAATACATAAGACCTATATATACAATAACCTAATTAAACAGATACTGACATTAATGTAGTCACGTGATACATAATACCGATTTCGGATGTACAAACAATTTTGTACTCCCTCAGCCGTTCCATGGCAAAACAACGTAACTTAATTTTTTTTCGATTTTGAGATTTTTGCATTTGAAAAAACACTTATCTTGCTAAACACTGTGTGAAAATTTCGAATCCAGAACTTAAGTCGTCCTGAGATATCAGCACGTAACTCTAAGCATAAAGCTTAAAATACAAGTAATTTCCGTGGCAAAACGACGTATCTTGCAGATTCCGTGGTAAAACCACGTATCTGACAGACTTTTGTAGCATTTCCGTGGCAAAACAACGTATCTGGGGTTTTCAATTCGGCAAGAAGAAAAAATGTTGGTCCCGTGAAAAACATGGCCCAACGTAGATTTTGACAAGGAAGTTTGGAAGAGAAAATTAGATTAAAATAAAATTAAATATTTTGTACAAACTAAATGTTTTTAAAATTGGAGAAAAATTAATAATTTTTTAATTGGAAAAAAACATACATATGGAGTCTAATTTATGTGTACAAAATTTCATGCACAATCGTTAAAAACAACAACAATAGCAACAACAACATCAACAACAACAACAACAACAACAACAGCAACAACAACAACAGAAGTGATGTTCTGAGTTTCTCTTGAATATTATGTTCAGGTGCTTCCAAACATTTTTTTATACTTCACTCCGTCGGGGTTGGTTGGTCGGTTGCAATGACGTTTTGTTCTAAAAGCTAGAATGTAGAAGACAGTTTCTTAGTAATGTGTTTCGGAACTCATATTCGTTATAGGTCTGTCGGTTGGTCTGTCGGTTTCAATTACATTTAATATGCTATAGTTGTTTCAAGTTCTGTTTGAAATTTAGCATGCCGGTAATCCAATTGGTGGTAAATAAATTCATCAGAAAATCTTTATTTCGGTCCCATTTAATGTAAATTTCAATTTACGTTTAGTTCAAATTATACCGGTAGTCCATTGGCTTGAAATTTAACAGACAATGTCTTAGTATCAAAGGATGACTTTTTGTGTTGCACCTTTAGGCAAATACTAACAAGAAGGACCAGCGATAATAAAAACAGTGGTGTTGCGGCAGCATATTATTACGATGGGAAGGGAATTGAAAAAAAAATAGAAAGAAACGTTTGGAAAATTTGATTACATCCCATAAAATAATACAGAGCATTCTTTAATAAAAATTAGACATTTATATTGCGCCAATTCGAATTCAAATCGAATCATCGAAGGTGCAGAGTGGACTAGATGTTGACCATTGAATAACTTGCTACTCCCCTAAGGGTCACGTCATGTTCCTACTATATTAGCGCACATCCTTCTGTCTGATGAGCAAAAAGCCCCATTTTTATGGGGCTTTTTAGGGCCAATTATACAATATCTTTATTTTTCTTTTCCCCGACGAAAATGGTCAATCTTCCCCGAGGGGGGAGCCTTCTCCGACGGGGCCCTCCCCCGGGCCCCCCGCTTGCACCACCGGTTCATAGTTTATTTTACCTGCTTTAACCAGTCGGCCATACATCTCATAAAAAGGAAGGATCTACATGTGCAGTCATTAATTCTTAGTAGTTTTTGTTCATCATCCCTCTTAATGGTCAGTCGATCAATCTAAGAATTGTATTAGAATTTTTTTTTTTTCATTTTCTGATGTATTACATGATATTTCCAGAAAAGATTCTCATTTGACTAGAATTTCTTAAATCAGAAAGGCCAACTTAAAGTAAGGATCTATAATACATACTCCAAGCAACTGGATGATGACATGATTTATGTCGTAATATTGAATTCTGACACGATGCAGTGTAGACCTATCTCGTTGTCTGCAGAATGTAATATACTCTCTAATTAGAATTCCTTAACGATTACAAAACCTATTGTTCGATTTAATCTCGATGTTATATTGGTTTCTGTTAATGCCTTTTGGGTATTTCTAAATATTGCATAAAGTGTTTTTCTTACATTTAATAAGATCTCATTAGCTTTAAATTACATTAATGTTTTCTAATTTTAAATTCATTATATTTGATAGTCTGAGGTAGTTTCCACGTTTTAAGTCTGTTGTGTCATCAACAAAATTTATTGTATCAATTTCTCTACTTATACTAGGCATAGAGGAAATGAAGCTCGGTAGGACGCGGATGTCTTTGTAGCTGAATGAACAAATATAGACTTGTTTTCACATTTTTTTTTATAATCAAATCTTAATGATTACAATAATAATAATAATAATAATAATACTATACTGTACTGTACTATATATACTATACTATACTATATTATACTATACTATACGGTATGGTCCCATTATGGTTAATCTGCAATTTTGCCAGTTGTAATATTCCAGTTGGCTTCAAATTTAGCTGGCAGGTTCCTAGTATTGTTTCGGACATCTCATTGGTTAGTTGGTCAGTCGGACGGTAGACCCGTCGGTCCGTTTTGTGATCGATTTCCATTAAGTTTATGATGCTCTTTCTTCAAGTTCTAGACCTAATAGTCTTAACTGATTTAGAGTTGAGGCTCTTTCTTGGTATAATGCATGTACAATATCCCATTAATTTATCTCTCGGTCGATCTATCTGTCGCTTAGACTTTGTATTTAAGGTACGCACAAGAATGAAACTATAAAGCAAATAGCAAAGCATAACATTGTGTAGAGTATACATCTTATTGCATTAGCCTCAGTGCAAAATCATGGCTCTAGTGTTATATCATGGTCCTCTGTGATATCTCACGGCTGACAGTATCATATTGTTATGACACTCCGTGCTATATGGCCCTCAGTGCTATATCATGGCCCAAATGTTATATCATGGCCCTCAGTGCCATACAATGACCATCCACGATACTATGGCCCTCAGTACTATATCTTGACCCTCAGTGCTATATCATGGCCCTCCGCGTTACTATGCCCCAGTGTTATACCATGGTTTTTAGTGCTATTGCAATCAGTGCTTATCATAGCCCTGAGGGTTTGAACTCGGCCAGCGATAACTTGACGGCATTTTTCTTAAAAATATTCTAAACTATTCATTTCTAATTACATTATTAATCTGCAATTAATGTTCACATAAAGTTGTATATATATTTTTTTTAATTATAATTTGATTTTACTCCAATTAAATACCCCTACCTACTGTACTTATTTTTCATCACACTATAATGTTATTTATTTTCGCTTCTTTGTTTCTATAGATTGTTTTTCCTAGTTATTTACAGACTCCAACCGAATAATTATATTAGAGTAAATAATCATTACACAAAGTTTGGATATAAGAAGGAACTCGTCAGCATACAGATCCTTGCTTGTTTTTTCCAGGATCTCATTTTCATCATTATAATTAACTTCATTTTCACTACCTTGTACACGGTTTTACTCAATTTTAAAGGATGATGAATAAATATTTATGCATCGTATTCAATAGACTATACATTATTGAATGATGTAGTGTAAGTTTCGTATTAAATATTCGCAAAATGATATACAACACCAGTAGGCGGTATACAATATTTGGTTTCTGTGTGTGTTTAATAAAACATGAATTATTGAGCTGTCGGTATAATAAACTAATACAATAGGGAAATCACAGCTCCTCCACTATCAGGGTAAATGTTCGCACATTCTTGTTTTATCATTTCATTTGTAACAAACAATACATATTGTTTAAATAATTGGTATAAACAAGTAACTAAGCAACTTAGATGAAATATATTGAACAAATTACTACTACTACTCCTTTTCCTTCTCCCCGTCTTTCTCCTTTTCCTTCTCTTTCTTCTTCTTTTCTTGTTTTTTTACTTCTTGCTTCTGTCCAAGAAACATTATTCTTAATAGGCATCTGACCCAAATAAACTTTAATACATTTTAATCACAATTATAATAATTTTAGTGCATTTAAATATTTGTTTCGACTTTTAAAAGAGCAAAATATATATTTTGAAATAATTATCTGAATTTTTAGTAGACATTAATAAACAAATAAATAAATAAATACATAAACTTAAATTGATTTGGACTATCGGTATAAAAAAGTAAAAATATAAATCTTGATATAATATCGGAATAAACGGGGCAAATTGGATAATGATATTCATCTTCGATTGCCTGTAATGAAAATAATTTGCATATTCTTTTATTTCTATCAATATTAAACCATCTTCCCTTTTCAATTTCTAATTCGAACATCCCTAATCTTAATTTAGTTTGTTTATGTGGATAGTTGTTTTTATACTAATCAGTACCGAAACTCACTACTTTAAATTCTTGTTTTACATGCTTGTACAATTAATTTCGAGTGTAATCTAATTCCTCCATGAAACATTTGTCGTTCAATGTCTGTTAAAATTTAAAACAAAAGTAATACATGAACGTTGTGAACGACATAATTTCCAAAACCGAAAAACATTAAATTATAACCCAGCATGTCTCATCTTGTGATTTTATTGAAAAATTATAACTTTGCCTAACATATTTTATATTAATTTAATTACTATTAGTTAATATCGAATGATATTCACTATTGCAGTTATGTGGCTAGGATATAACTCTAACTGCAATTGTTGCTGAGTTGTATATTTCCAATATATACTTACACAATTTTATTGATGTACTCTTATGTCTGAAATATCCTCTGTATCCCATATCTCACTCCCTTAAAGTATATTGTTTAAATTTTGTTTACATAAAAATATATTCTTTAACTTATAGTTGTTTCATTTTATTTTTATAGTACTACAAAAATGTCATCGTTCCAGTTTGTACTAATTGTTGTTTGCCTTGTTTCAATTCGAAGCACTGATGCGGGTACGTTGGACCGACTATTGAGGCGAAATGAATTCCAGCCAAATTTTATTCGTGGTCTTGAGCGACGTATTTTTGATGATAAACACTCACAAGAAACAAACATTGGTTTTCCTACAGAAAGCCAAAACGAAGAAAGTCCAGAACCATATATAGAATACAGTTATTTAAGTGATCTACAATCATACATGGGTAAAGACTCACATCGATCAAAGAGGAATGGATCTAGCAGGCAAAGCGCATCAGAGCGACGGTCAGCGGTAGAAGAATCTCTTAGAAGAGCGCTGGAAGAGATTTACCGTGATGTAGACTTGCCTGGCCTAAGGGTAGGTCGAAAATGAGCTCAGTTAAATACACATTAACTATTGTTCCAGCGTGCCTTCAGTAACTGCCAATGTACGACGAATACGACCAATTAACCTGTTAATCTGGTGAGACCTGCAAACATTTAAGGAATAGTTAAATTGCTTCCCTAAATAATTAATTCATGACATCGTTAATCAGACTTCTCCATCTTGTAAATCGCAGGTTATTTACAAAGAGCAGGAATTTTTCATTTTGGACTGTTGTATATTGTGTGTATTTTTTATCAGGTAACACTGGTACTGATGGTTGCTATTTTACAACTAACCATATGTGTATATTTTTAAAAATATCAAAGTGCAATATTAAGAGGGTTTAATTAGAAATAACAAAACATGTCATTTGACCGCCGATTACTAGGTTGTCGGGCATGGTTGGAATGGATTAAGAAATTGGCATTAACTTATTCACAATTGGTGCTGATTGGTATTGAATATAGAATTGAGTGTTATACACTTCCGTTTTCTTTTTAACGAAAAGGACTGTCAGGACCTAGGTGGCGTCTTTTAAAATAGAAAGACTGTACGCGTAAGTCACCATCATCAGCAATCTCGATATTTAGTATGACGATTCAGGCTTGGATTACGAACGCGTAAGATTGTTTAAAATGAGCGCGTTAAGTAAAGGACATATTTTATTTCTTTATAGGGCGCCCGCTTGGTCGTAGCAGCACATTTTCTTTGCTACATTGCGCGGATGCAAAATCACATTGTTACTGAATCTACCGAATTAGGGGGCTTTCGCAGCTTTACCTAAGGCGAAAAAGAAACGGATACGGTACACATTTGATTTGTAAATTGTGGGTGTGTTCAAGCATATGTCCAAATCTCTACTTACGGATATTTAATGATCGTCTTAAAATATTGATCAACTGTGACAGATATGTAACGATGTCCAACTAAAATGTTACAAGTTATGACGTATCGCTTTAGTTATCGTAGTATTCCGTGAAGTTTCAAAACCTCCCAATTATCACATTATCCAGTGAACGAAAGTGTGGAATTCTGTATTCATAATATCGGTAATGATTTTGAAACTTTTATATTAGTTTACATAATACATGATTTACCATGGCAAGTCAAGGTTGATATTCATTCATACTCAGCCTGATAGTGTGTCCCAGTTTATTTTTAAAAAATGGATTGATGATGAGAATATTTGATATAAAACTCAACGTATAACCACACCATTGCAGATAAAGTTACCAGAGCTACGGCAATGGCTCTTATAAATCAAATCATATTTTATATCTGTCATGTTTATAAAAATGTCAAAATGTATCATTTTTGTTATTCATACTATTATTTAAATAATAACATTAAAAATAAATATATTTGAGGCATGATACGGAAAAACCACCAAGTTGTAGAAAAATGAGTTATTGTTACTACCATATTATACTTTTCGTAAGCTTTAAATTGAGAGGTTAATTATTATATGAAAATCGGAATTGTATAACTGAAGTTATTGAACAAAAAAATATACACAAATTTCCTTTGTATTTGTTGTATTCCCTGTTGTTTATTGGCTTATTTCTCAATAAATTCCTGTGCCACAACTTGGTGGTTTTGCCATGACTAGCCTCATTTTCAAAATAATATTAAAGCGAACATTTTTCACAAAGTAAATTCAAATGTGAGGGCATGCTTATTTTCGACGACAAATTCTGCCAATCCAGAATTTTCAAAACGTTCAACAGTATGGTTTTTAATACATTTTTAATGGAGAATATAGTAAATTAATATGTAAATAAGATCGGAAATCAAATATAATTATCTATTTAAGTAATTTTAAGTATATACAGTATTTGTTTTGATTCAATATTTTTACAGAATAAGCCTACTAAAACAGAATCTATCTATTATATTTTATACGTCATTGTTTCAAGTTACTAATTAATAATTGATTTGTTTGAGGTTGTATAAATGTAATCATATCAAGTAGCCTATTTTCTTCAATTCCATATTTAAGAATAATTATAGGCCAACTAAACTAAAATGATGAAATCTGAACTCTTTCATACTTCATACAAAGTTAATTATAATTCATATTATGTTGTACATTTAATTAAGTGTATATTTATTTCTATTCATATAAAACAAATTATTTTAGATAATTATGTAAATAAAATACAGAATACTGATTGATATTAATACTTTATAACTGATATAAATTCATTTTAATGTGTTATTGCATTTTTACAAATTTTATTACACCCATCAGTAAGTAACTCGCCAATTACAGGATTGATCATTCCTATAAGCCAAGTCTCGTTATGAGGTGAGGCAGTGGCGTTGTTGATATTCGTGAATATCATCGTAGGGCTTGGGCAGGATTAAACCCATGGCCTAATAGAGATTGGTACGACCTCAGTACGGTAACCATCAATCTACAGTCACGAGTGAGCTATAAATTAAATTATAATTAATAAATTATTAATTATTAATATTGTGTGCTGACAACAGGAGGTGTACTGCGTATTTATCGGGTAATAATAAAAAAGTATATATTATATTTGTTTATTTTTGGAATGTTCTTTATTTATTTTTCCAAAGTCTACGTAGTAACAATACAGCGTAAGCCTACATAAGAAGAATACTTTCAAGATGAGTAAAAAACAAACACAATTCAATCTATATTTAAATAGAGTATCCCTTTTTAAGTCCGTAGACCAGATCCTGGAGCCTTCCTAAATAAAATAATTTTTTTTTTTAAGTTGGGAATAATATGAGGCAATGGAGCTATAAAAGCTCCGTTATGAGGCTAATTAGGTGGCGTTAATTATGAGGCAGAACCAGATTAATCACCTTTAAATGTTTGCCACAGTTAAGCAGTGTTCGACGATTATCACTTATTCGTTTGACGTTTTTCTTTTTGTATTTCGTAAAGTTACGAAAGCTCTTTATTGTAGCAACCAACCTATATCATTCGTTAATAATTTAGTTTAAATTTCTAACAAGCCAATCAATTTAACTGATTTGACTTACAGTTTCGGATGTCTTGATTCACTGGCATCCTTTTTCAGAGTAACAGCTCTGTTGTTAAACAATCCTATCACCGTTAGGATTTTCAGTCAGGTCACTTCAATTGATTGGTATAGTAGAAATTTAAACTTATTATTATCGTATCTCCAAACCAGATGAACATTTTCAGCTATATCATTCGTATTTCTAAAATCAAAGTATGAGGATCGTTTTTTTTTAATCAAGCAATACACGGTACTATTATATCTTTATATACATTGTAGTACGTTTTAGGATTTCAATAGCACTATAAAACCATGCTATATTTCCACAACATAACTCGTCAAAGCATTAGTATTTCTGTAGAGCAATAAAATGACGAAACAAAAAAAAAAGTGTTAAATGTAGTTAATCTTGGAACGTAAAAAAATAAATGATTTATATACAACATACGGTGATTAAACAATCCCATTACTTTAAAATGACAGTGTATACGATGCGATACTTCTTTATTGTCATTTTCAACAACAGTAGAAACAATGTAGTTGTATATGAGTAACTTTACTTAGGACTGTTTTTTTTTATGACGGTCAGAAAAGTTAGAGGGCGCTTTCAATTAAAATTGTTTTAAAACATTTCTGGATAGTATTAAAGGGAAATGGAACCAGAACCTAAATTTAATTACAAGCAACAAGTCAAATTTTATACAAAATCTCGCGTTTTAAAATAAAATGACGAATTTCAACAAGTTTCAAAGCAACTAAATTTATGCATGAGGTCACTATATGTAGTGCGTTTCATTAGTTAATAGGCAGTTTTCGCCGAAATACTTTAACTTTAACGGATAAAGTCATAATTTATTCATAAGTGGGAGGAGTTACGTTAACAACTACGTTAATTTCCAAATTAACGTGCTCCGGATGCACATGCGTCAGACTTACGTAAAACGTTACTAGCGTTCTCCTGAGCGCGTTAAATCTTGAAATTACCGTGTTGTTAACGCAACTCCTCCCACTTATGAATACATTATGACGTCATCCAATAAAGTTAAAGTGTTTCAGCGAAAACATACTATTAGCTAACGTTTTACGTAAGTCAGGCGCATGCGCATTTTGATGTTTCCAAAATGGCGGAGGTTATTGCGTTGCTAAGGTTAATTAACGTTAACGTTTTTCGGCAAAACTACCTATTAAAATTATTTCACCTTTCTTCATAGCCGACACAATTTATAATATTAAGAAAGATGATAGAGCCGAAGCTCATCAAGATCCGAGTACTTGTTTTTTTTATATTATGAAATGAAAAAGTTAATGGAACTCGGTCCTTCTTTTGACATATTTTGATTCCAGATGATAATATCCAATTTGGACAAACAACCGTTTACCATCCATTAGTTCGAGATTAAACCGTCAGACGGTACATGTGTTATATCGTTTGAATTCTGATAGGTTACATCAGGCGAACACATTATATTAATGTAATAAAATCTCAAAATTAAACGTTAAAATTTGACGTCACACTTGCCACACGAATTAATCAGTTTCAGGTCTGGATTTGAGTGTGTCATTAAGTTGAAAACAATTACCAGAAAAAAAACCGGAGAGTTTAACCATCTGACTCAATAACAAGCCATGGCTAAGAGAGAATGATTATATTTACCTTGATTATATTACATGTTCGGTTCTTTTAAAGTCATAAAGTAGATTCAAGAATCAAGATTCAAGATTTTATTGCTACTGAAGCCAGCTATGGGCTATTATCCGCTTAAAATTACAACAGTACACAAGAAAATACTTAACAATAAATGTATACAGTGTAATTGTATACGGCCTACATAACAATAAATAATTTATACAGTGTAATTGTAAATGTGAAGGTGGGGATGGGGTGTTAATGATTAAAGAGAGCAAATTTTATGTCTTTAACGGAAATTTCAGAAGGGTCAAGAGCAAGGTCATAAGATAGTTGAAGGGCATTGGGTAAAAAGGAGGATTTAAAACGGGTAGTGCGAACAGGTATAGAAAGAAAGGTCAAACTGCGATGGTCACGAAGAACAGAAGAACAGGGAAGAGTAAGAATTCTTATTTAATTTCATAATAATAATAATTAATGTTTATTAAAATATTACCGCGTTTCTCCGGCTAATACAAATAATTATCTAAACCGCTGTGGAAAAAATTGGTTTTATATAACGATTTTAAATGTACTGATGGGGAATGCATGAATAATGTTTGTATACTTTCCAGAAGGAAACTCAAGCTCAGAAAAAAGAACCATTTGAAGAAAGCTGGTTAGCTAGTTGAAAGTTGTACAGAATGAGAAAATAGCGTTTCTAAGCTAGTTTATAATGTGGCAGAGCCAAGACAAAGGAGATATAAGTCGCAAAACAGATTTCACAATAGGCAGAAAAAACGTGGTTTTTTAAATTTTATTTTATTTAAAACAACTTACAGTTTAAACATTCAACTTTCATACTACAGTAACATTTTTAGAAATATAATAAAAAGTGTTCATAAAATGAAATTTAAAATGACCCTTTTAATCAATTTATATTAAAAAGCAATTTTCAAATGCCGTTTTCTCAAAACTTATACTGTATTTTAAATGTTTAAACTCTGATTGTTCAAAACTTCGCAAGGAAAATCGCATGTATGAAACTGTTTATTTTACAGATTAAAGATGATAATGATCAGTTCCTTATCGAAATAACTCAATTTTTATATTTTCAGGAGGGTTATGGAACTATTATAGAAGTCCATGATAAATTTGCTAGTTTTAAAGTAATGAATTAGGCACGAACAATGAGAAAGCCAGATTGACTCAAATCAAATTCTTAAGAAAAAATCGACTTTGCTAATATTTCATAATCAAAAAACACCACATCAAATCACAGATTAGGAATATGTATAGAAGGTTATTACTAAGTATCAGCAGAACAAAAAGTCACACAAACTAAAATATCAGAAGACGTTTTGCAATTTTAATTAAGATGACTTGGCAAAACAACCTAAAAAAGTTTTGGAACACGGTCAAATTCTATAGACATTGAAATCTGGACCATCGTTCCTCATCAACGCCTCAATTACCTACCAGGTCACGACACAATAGAACTAGAACAGGTGTACACCACTATATCAGCATGGCCTACTTAAATCAATAAATATATTTACACAACACGTACATTAAGACCATCTACATGGTCGGGAGTGATGGTGCCTTCGATCCGTTTCTCTCTTAATTAACTTCTCTGGTTGTGAGAGGTCCCGAACATTTACAATTACGAACATTATTCATATTTCAAGTCACAAAAATACAGTTGTTAATCAAATAAATAGCTTACAATATATACTGCCTGACCTCTGTTCCGTACAAAATTAAAAAATAGTTAAAATTATTTGTCCTTCTTCCGGTTATAGTTAATTCCTCATTCTTTATGTTTTCTTTGTCTCACTCATTTCCATTTTCCCTCTCAATTTCGCGTTCTTTTTAATATCGCTTATATCTTTCCTCAACCGGATTTGGAAATCATCTCTGAACACTTAAGGATTGCTTTCCTTTCTTTTTGACGAAAAAGTCTTTTCCATTCTTCTAAAACTCTCCATTGCTCCAATTCTTCTTTTCATCACTCGATTTTTATCCTTCGTCGGCCTCATAACAGTCACCTCAACATTTTATAATAGTTTTACATTTTCTTTGGCAAAACTCCTTTTTCTTCTTCTCCACTTCTTCAATACTCACATCCTTCTTGTTATCATTGCTTCATCATCAGGCCATAGCATTCATTTTTAAACACTTCAGAATAATGTTACATATTTTTTTGTCGATACTCCCATTCCAATTCTTCATTCTCCACCTCTTCATTTTTCTCAACCTTTCCATTTCGTTCGGAATTAATTTCCCCTCCCCTTTAGCTCAATCCACAATCCGCCTCTGCATCTTTTTTCATTATCGCTTTTCTAGTTGGGCCCATCGCAAACATCACAATTCATGAGAATTTTCTTTTTTATTTTAACAAAACTTCAAAATACCCTCTTTTGACACTAAAAACACTTCGTTCAAGTTCAAGTTCAGCAGAAAATGTTTTTCTTCCAATAATTATTTGAGGCATGTCACGTCAAAACCACCAAGTTTCAGGAAAAATTAAATCATTGCTGAAACCGCATTAAAGGTTTTGGTAAGCTTCAAAACGATAGGCTAATCATCAAATTCAGATATCCACAACTGCTGAAGCCATTGGACAAAATACAGAATAGAACAATTTCCCATTTCACATTTCTCAATAATTTCCTTTGCAAACATTTTAGTATTCCACACTACTTTACTATTTACAATTTAATTTTCTTTTACTTCTATAGCCATTTTGGGGATAATTTTATGCATTTCTATAAATTTTCTAGATAACTTAATTTAGTTAAACTTAAACTAAGATTTTTTTTAAAGAAACCTACGCCTATCTTGATTTTCTAAATTTTGGATAGCTCGAGCGTAGACAGCACAACTATGTTTTATGTGTTTTCAAAGTGAACCTTTACCCTCTCCACTTCTATCTGAATTCTATAAAGTGCAAATATTGGAAATAAAAGAACTGCCACGGGGTACAATCCTAAATATTCTGCATTTAAATTGAGGTAATAAGCATAATTATTATTTTTATTATTTAGGTATTTAAACTACGGTAGGTCTACATAAAATTTTACGTAACTATCTATGAATTTGACAAGTTAAAGCTAGGATTAGAAATGAGTTAAAATCAACTAGACTCTAATTCATGTTTCTTTTTTTTAAAGTCCCTTAATCCTATCATTTTCTTTATGATTACAAATGTCCCCCGACGCCTTTACAAAATATTTTTAATAAGAGAATATTTTTGAGAATCCGTGATGTGTTTGTCAAATATGATTTATGATCTCACCACGGTTAAACCTAAATATCATCACCAATAAATGAAACTAAAATAGAAAGATTATATGAAACACACAAAAAAAATAATTATTCAAACTAATAAATCAAATATTACAATTATACGGTTATATAAATGAAGAAGAGTTAGTGTATTATAACTGTATCTATGCAGTGTTCTTACGACTATGGTTTTAGCCACCGAATTTACCAGTACAAATTACAATTTACCAATCAAAAATTGTTTATTGAAAATTAATTATATAATTTTGATTCTCATAGATTTCTGCCCTCCTTTACTCCTTAGTATTACAGAAAATATAGAATGTTCATAGAGGCCTATAGGTATGCAGATATTTTGGGGTAGGGCCAAAACCAACTTAAAAGCCATGCCAAGTCATGTTTTTTGAACAATTTACCAGTAACAGTATAACATTTTAAATTTGGAGAACACTGCCCCCGTTATTATCTATATTTATCATCACCATGGTCGTCGTAATCGTCATCATCATCATCATCATCATCATCATCACCATCATCATCATTATCATCATAATCATAGATATAGTGACACCTGAAAATAACATTAATTTTGCAATTAAACTGCTTTTTTTGAAGAAATAGTTTGTCCATGAAACTAACTTATACATAATCAGAATATATATGCAAGTCTCACAGCGCTGGTGAATATTATGTTCACGCATTCAATGACATTCTCCTAACATAAGATACACGGCAAGTCTTGCTGCCTGAAACAGGTGATAAATTCTGCTGTCCATGGCAGGGGATGTGTGGATCATTACACCGGGGTAAAAATCCCTCTCATCTCAAAAGATGCAATGGTTTATTTTAAGTGCACGCGAGCCACTTTATGTACTGGGCCTACAGTTTATAGTTCTTATCTGAGAAGACTTGTTCCACCACCATCATATCCAGGCACGAGCAGGGATCGAACCTATGCAGTTGTTTTGCTATGGTTCTAACTACTCGATCATACGACTTACTCGTAATATCGATGCCAACACATAAGCAGACACAACTTATACAAACCTATTTTATAATTTCCGCTTAAGATTCGACTATTATAATTGGTGTCCTCCATTTTATTTTTTATTACTATGATATTTCACTATTACAGTTACAATTGTAATGTGTGATGTGTAATTCAGTTACTTGTTTTCATACTCTTTGAACTATTGCTAATCAAATAACTTACTCCCATGGAACGCCTCCTCTGTCTTCAGTTCACAATCATCATTTTGTATTTGCCAATTATCATGCAGTGCTTTCCCAACAACATGCAGTATTTTCCAAACATTATGCAGTATTTACCAATCATCGTGCAGTACTTACCAATCACTATACAGTACTCACCAAACATCATGCAGTAGAATATACAAACCTATCTATAAAAATGTCACAAGACGTTCAGTTTTGATGGCGTTATAAACTGCGCGATATGTTTGGTAAGTACTGCATAGTGATTGATAAGTACTGAATGCTAATTGGTAAATACAGCATGGTGTTTAGTAATTGCTTAATGAGGTTTGGTAAGTACTGAATGACTGGTAAATGCTGAATGGTGATTGTGAACTGAAGGCAGAAGCGTTCCATATATTCCAGCATGGCGTTTGGAGACTCTGGGTAAACGGACCTTCATGGTCGCTGGAGCAAAACGGTGGAATGTTCTTTCTTTTAATATATTTGAGTCCCCATTCAATATTTGTTTCTGAAAAAGACTCAAAACCAACTTAGATCCTGACATTCTAAAATTATTTTAAAAATACGTCTTATCATTTTATTTTCGGTTTTTCGTTCCAATAATTATTGTTAAAAAGTACTTGCAATAGCGTATACTACAGTGTATTGCGCTAGATAACACCAATTAATACCGATAATACCAATGACAACTGTAAAGTAACAACATCATTTCCATACAAAAATAAAACATAAAATAGGATACTGGTATGATACATCATATCGAAGTAAACATGATATAAATAACTCAACTATATATTACCATAATACACGTGTTCACAACACTGACAGATATTTTTGACCTGCTGGTTTTAAGAAAGGCACATCCGTCTTAATTTAAACCAATTTTCATCTCCCAGAAGACACAAAATAGCAAACAAAACATTTCATAATCTTTACGATATTTGCTAAAAACGTTTCTCGTAAGTTCATAATTAAATTGCATAAGCAATTAAATGGCTACTATTAACCTATTTAACGCAGTTTTATATATAGTTGAATTTGATATAAACAATACTCCGGAAAATGTATCGTTATTAGTCATTACCTGATGTTCAATAATTTAATTTTAAGTTTATGACTTCTGTTAGAGCCAAGCCAAATGAAAAATAAGAGAAACGTTAGTTTTCTACAATAGGCAGAAACACAAAAAATGTCGTTTTTTTATTTCATAAACAGACTTTAAAAACATTTTTAAATGTTAAAACTTTCATACTACATATAAACAGAGTTTTTAAAACATTTACCATTCATACCTTAACATTTTTCAGATACGGTATATGATTTTTAAAAAAAAGTAAATTTAAAACGACCCTGCATAGTAACCGGTATACTAATAAGCAATCAATTTTCAAATGCATTCTCAAAACTTACTTCTTAAAGGTTCGGCATTTGATTTTTCATAACTCCGCAATGTAACATCGTATGAAACTGTTTTTTTTTTCATGCTAAAGATAATAATGCGTAGTTTATTAATAACTAAGTCAATTTTCAATATTTCGAATTATCATTACCTTAGCTTGGCTCTGCCAACTAGGCCTATGTTAAATACAGCAATCAGACTTATCTTTTTTCTAATATAATGATGCTATCGTTATTATAATATAATACATTTAGAAACATAAGTATACTTATTTTTGGAATAGGTGTAAATCCGTTTTGATTAAAGGTCTCTCATTCCTATCTGTCTCAAAAAATCTAACAACATGGATTATCAACTAAGCTTATTGGTGTAAACAAACTATAAGCCTATAAATATATTATCAATATTTACCGAGTACGGTCGATCTCGATATGATTATTATATCGTAATTATTACATAGGAAACATGAGAGGGATGTAATCCCACTTATTTGTACTACTATATATTTTCAGCGTCGATCGTAACCGCATCTGGCCTCTGTGGGCCTTGTGGCCTCCAAACTCCATAGAGTTGTTGTTATTGCTATTATGAAAATAAAGATTGATTCGATTTGATTTATTACTTTCGGAAAATTATGTCATGTCATTTTGTTATTCAACTGTTAATTGAAAGTTTAAAAGTAGAATCACAATTAATTAATTAATCACAAATCCTAATTAATTTAATCAAATAAGAATGACCAATTTATAATAATGCAAGTTATAAAGTATATAATGATTTTGTATCATATTTTATACGTTCATATATTGAGCGCTATAAATCTATAATTTGTGTTCTTGAATATTAACGACTTTTATAAGCATAATAATTTAGTCGAAGTGTTTCTTTGCTACTTTGCCTATGCAGCTACTTTATATTTTTTCTTTACATATATATATATATATATATATATATATATATAACATAGATAAATCATTAAAGAAGGTTTAATACAGTGTTCAAAGAAAGACTAGATGTTATAAACCGTATAGCATAGCTCTCAACGGATTTTAGTCCCACAAGAAAATTGTGTGAAAAATGCCTCCGGCGGGATTCGAACCTGCGACCTCTCGCTGTCCTGGCGAGCGTCATAACCATTAGACCACAGAGGCTATATGGTTGAAC